>UYYA01000775.1:0-33768 GCA_900624975.1 Angiostrongylus costaricensis | reverse complement strand
GGATAATAGCGCGTTCGTTCCCCACCATAGACACCTGCGGTCCAGAGTTTTGCAAATATCTCAGCAACGTTGTGGTTGTTGCAGATAATTCTTTGCGTCACATCTGCCTAGACGTCAATCACTATCAGAAGATATATAGAATAAAGTTACTATAGAGGATATTATTTTCTACTAGATAATGTTTATTGGTCGACTTGTCGACATGCAGTCCTTGTGGATCAGAGGGAAATTTACCACCATGCGACTTTGATTCAGGGACTGTGGTAGATCCTGGCATTGGTTTACTCTTAGCTAGACTTCTTGATGGAAACGCCGGACTCCTTCTAAGCTTGGGAGACCCTGCCAGGGGATGAATCCCCCGCTGTACATCGCAGTCCGACACCCAGGAACACCTCCCAGCTAGGATGAGGGGGTTATAGCAGCTGCTAGTGGAAATTAGGTCTTCGAGTCAGTCCTCGGTACCTTATGATCACTAACTTTGAGTAGGATGCTCGACTTCGTAAAAGTTGCCACGCGGGACTTTTTCGTACTTGTCGCAGAGCAATATCTCAAACTTGGGTAATTAAACCGTTTATAACAATAATAATTCAAGAATAACGAAATATGAACATTGGTGCAATACAGACGGCAATATTTTATCATGATCAATAAATGAGGGTAATGCGGATTAGTAGCTTTGCTATAGGTACAGAGCTACATGACAGCAATGTTAATATACAATAGTTATCACATACAACAAGAGCGAACACCTTGGATTGACTACAAGGCGCATTGCAGATGATGAACAGAGGGGGAGAACACGGTATTGACGCACAGGACTCTTTAAATATCTTCTGTAGGAGGCGGTGCTTTGGCACAGGTCCAGAACCTTTACCGAAAACACCCATCAGCTTGCGTCTCCAGCTCCCCTGTGATCAGATGACTGAGGACGGTTTGCCGGACAGCTTCAAGCCCTTTGTGTTACCGTACCCGTGATGGTTTGGAACAGATGCAACACACAAAAGGTTCCGATTGTATAAAAAGAGTGTGGTTCACAAAGGATGTTTACGATAACCAAAGTTTCTCCCAACGAAGTGAAAACGTTTACATGCTGCAAGATCGCAAAGCGATGCTATAGACCACGAATATGGTTGCCACAGATCTACGATATGATGAATGAATAGTAACTATTCTGGCAATAGTTACTATAGGGGTAAACTGGTGGAAGGACACTCGTGGATTGGTACACTTATATCCTGAAGAAAATGGTGAAGAAAAGATTATTCTACTTTGTCACACACATTTCGATTTTTAAAAAGAAGCAATTAAGTCAACCATACCGACAGTGAGATATTCGCAGAACCCTAGCCAGATCGAACCACGATTACACTTTCCGGGTGCTGGCGTATTGCACACTACATCGTAGAGGCCCTTGCTTTACGTGTTTCTCAGCTAGTTAGAACAAGAAGCAATTAATTATTGAACTCTGAGACCATTTACTATTCGTGAGCCTGAATGCCAACTTCCCTATTGTGGTGAGTAGTCACATCCAAATAGATGTATGTCGCGAACCCATGACCCTTCTCATTTTTTTCGTCTTTTTGCTTTATATTCTTCAAAATGTATGTAGATGGAGCGCCGCACATGCTTATGGGATGTCCAAGACAATAATGATCGAGCATTTGCAGTTTCGCTACACTTCCATCGACGGTGGATCTGTGGAGACGAGCGAGTACAACGAGGATGGATTGTTGTGAGCACACCAGTTCCTCTAGTTCAGCAGACTAATCTTTGACGACATCTGTCTGCCCTCGGAAGTCAATCTGAATTAACTGTCTTGTGGCTGTGTATTCTTTCCCAGACAGTCTTTGATTAAGCTAAACACGCAGTTTTTAGTTGTGAAACAGTCGCATTGATTTCAGCTGTCCGAAGTTTGCATGCGAGTGGATGTGCGCCCTGATATTCAATTTGGCCAGGAGACCACGCGAGTATTCGTTTGAGGTTTCCGTTTATTATTTCTTACAACTGCACAGTGCTTTCTCCATCTCTTTAAAAACTAGTTTGATTGACGTTTTTTCTTTATTCCGACCTGTTGCGACATGACAGTTTTTGCTTTTCTTAGCGCTAGTCCATAGGAGTGGTCTGGCCAACTGCTCATGATGTTACGTGATGTCCTTACGATGAAGAAAGAAAGTTAAAAATAGACTGAAAACGACCCAGTGCTTGTAATAGCGATTCATCATAAAGCCTACAGTGAACTTGCTAGGAAGTGATTCAGTGTAGATTTCTTCAGAGTGCGCTTGTTCTTCTTGAAGCATAACAGGGACGATTGTTGCTAGTGCCCAGTAAAGTTATTTGGTGATTAATAGTATTACACGTTATAAGAGTTATAGAAAGAAAGTTTTGTGAAGAAAATTTCTACTTTTCGACAGAAATTTTCCAAATTCGCGAAGAAAGAATGGAAGAACTTCCACAGAAAACAATGTATTGTTTTATTATATTGAAGTATTCTACTAGAACTTAGAACTAGGCAAAACAAAAACAAAAAGGACAAAACAAAAAGCAAAACAAAGAACAAAAAAACGTGGAACAAAAAGTTGTTGCTACTAATTGAAAGTTTGTACAGATTCTGGAAGTAACATTTTCGTTAACAAGTGAGAATTTCTAGATACTGTCATTGACCCTGCTGTTTTTTTTCTAAAATTTTAGAAAGTGCTTAGTAGATGATTTTTCTTGATGATCTCGATAGTGGGAGTTCTCGCGTAGTAATTTAGGAACAAAGCGCGTATAGCGCAGTGGTTAGAGGCGCCCTGCAATACATATGGAATCGATCCCATGTCTCAGGCTCACCAAGTCTTCCTCTGGAGTTGTCAAGTTGTTACAAGGTCTGTCTGGGAAAATAGTAGCATTGACTCAATACATCGGCCAATCACGGCGAGTTATTGTATAGACCACATATGCATTCAATCACCTTAGCAATGTTTAATGAAGTCGAACACATGGGGCATCACTCAAAGATTTGCCAACGCCGAGAACATTATCCTTTGTTCCTTATAGCAGAACCCATACCTATATTATCCACAGGTTGATGGTAGGTGTATAGATTTTGTGTGATGCATGTGCGATGTTCTACATTACCATAGAAAACATCCTCTCTTACTCCACAAAAACTCTGGAGTCAGTAGTTTCGTAGTCGGAACAAGACCGGAACGCAATCTGGTCTTCCTTCGTTCGGTATAGAGATTCAAAAGTCACGCTGTCCGTTTCCAATTATACTTACGCGGAAATGAAGTAAATGAAATGGTTTTAGACGAAGGCTAAGGATGATGGATGTATGTTATAATGGAAAATGGGTTGCTTGCCAGAGTGTTAGCAATGATGATGTCAATTGAAAATGATCAAAAATGGCGTAAAATTTTTTTTCTGCGTCGTTCAACCGGCTTTAATCGATGAGTAAAGTTAATTTTTAAAACTTTAATTGTCCTTCACTTATTCATATAATAGATATGTTTCTGACACTACTTGCGTTCTTCTTGTTCGAGCTATAATAGGATTGTTTTAAAGTGATTGTTTATGACGTAGGTAGGATAGGAAGAAGCGAGGGTTCCCTCATGGTGTTGATGAGTGGTGATGAGGTTCGTGAAAATTTTGCGGTAATCCAAATAAGGAATAAAAAAGGCTTTAAAGCTCTCGCCGTTGATCAATCCCTGAGAGATGCGCCATGCATTCGATGTCATTAAACATCGTTTGGAGGTGATTGGCTGCACATCATTCCTTTACAATGACTCGCGGAAGCCTACCGATGTATCGAACCAGTGCTGCTATCCTCCCAGGCAAGTCTGGTACCAATTTACCGATCCCAGAGAGATGGAACGCTTGGTGGGCCGCTGTGGCGGGGATCGATTTCATGTGTGTGTTGTAGTGGCGCCTCCAACCACTGCGCCACATGCGCCCAAAAATAAGAAGATTAGCAAATTATTCACATACAGTACATGTGTCTGAAAAATGACAAGAATCACAATAATTCTAAAACCTACATCATCCTACATCATGATTATATGTCGAGAACTTCAGGTGCGAGCGAAAGTTGACGGCCTGTGGAACAAGTGGGCTCCCATTGTAAGACGGTCAGTATTCGAATTGGTCTTAACCAATTCCAGGAATCTTTAAATTTATTTCTTTCTAACTTATGTTGATTCTATGTTGCAAAGTTGTATGAGACGCAATTAAGGTTTTATTCTGTTAGAAATTATAGCAACATCTTCCAGTACTGCGATGCGAAAAAGTATATTTCCACTGGAGCTGGAAAAGCCGTTGAGCTTCAAGTCACCGGATAACCGTAGTAAAAGTCTGGTCAAATCACCTTGTGAATCCTATCCGAGAATTATACCCTTAGGTCACCTGGGCACTGTGGCATAGTCAGAGTAGCTTTTCAAATCCTGACTGTGTTTACCATTTGACTGTCGCGAAAATTTGAGCGATCACGGGGATTCGAAGCGATTTGTCTCCTCTGGGACCGCGACTGCGACTAACTGCAGCGTTGTGACGCTTTCTTAAGTGCAAAGTTGGGGATTGAATTCGCGATAAAACCGGCCTTCTCGAGGCAAGTAAATTCGTAATCGTTTTTCCTGACTGATTTCACTTCAATATTTACTTTTTCTTTGATGAGCTTATAAGCTAAAGGGGCTTCTTATAAGTTTGAAATCATTTTATATGGTGTGTTCAATAAATACTTGCTTACTTATTTGGATACTTGGACGGTCCGTCTTCACGAGCTGTGCGGACCCCAGCACATATGCCATTCGTTCGTTTCTCTCGCAATCGTAGTCCATGGTGGTTGTCCTGTTCGAGCATGGTAGCGCTTGCGAGTCTCATACCGTAATCTGTAAAACAACTGCAGCTGGGAGTGCAGCTGATTAACTTTGTTTACGAACACGTCCGCTCAACATGTAAGTGGTCGTCCAAGGGGCGTTTACATTCTCTTGGAGTCCACTCTACTGTTCTTTTCGTCCATCTGTCGTCTGTTGTTCTCATTATGTGACTGGTCCATCTATGTTTCGCTGTCGATGTATACCCTCCAGGATCTCGAAGATGTAACAGATTTCGAAGGTCAGAGCTTCGCATTCCGGCTACATATTGAGAGCGCCGATTATATTTCAGAAGACATCGCTCAAGCCCTCTGTGAGTAGTGTGAGGCATTCTTGAAGTAGCTGAAGTATCAACCCCGTCTCTGCACATAACAGAGCGCTGGGAGGATCATAGAATCAAAGAGTTGAGCGTGGATTTTCTTGTCCTTCAGCTGGTCGGTGGCTTCTTTGAGAGGCTCGAATGCGGCCCAAGCTGCTCTCCTTTTATCTAGTTCCTCTTCCGTGTTGTTTTCTATGTTCATTAATCGCCCAAGGTATACGTATGAGGTGGTCTCTGCAATGAAAAAGTCAACCAATTCAATTTTTTCGCCTTCGCACCATGGGTTTTTCATGAGCTGGGTCTTGTTCCGATTTATACGAAATCCCATCTTTTTTCCCCGTTTCATTGAACTCGTTGGTCATCACCTCTACTTCGCTAGTACTTCTTGAAAAGATGATAATGTCGTCGGCAAAACGAAGGTTTGATAGGAATTTTCCATCAATACGTATGCCTTTCTCATCCCAATCGAGTGACTTCGTTATCCACTGCAATGCGGAAGTGAACAACCTTGGCGATATTGTGTCTCCCTGTCGAACCGCTTTTCGTATGGGTATTGTAGGAGTTCGATGGAAAAGCTGTATTTTCGTAGTGCAGTTCCGATAACAGTCGGACAGAGTCCTTATGTAGGACGGGTCCACTACTTGGTCGACGTGCGCTGATAGCATTGCATCCGTTTCGACACTGTTAAACGCTTTCTCATAATTCAATGTTTTTCATCAATAAGCAGACACGAGGTTGTTAATATAGAATTTATTAGAACACAATTGCTGACGTTTCGGCGGTTTCGCCTTCTTCAGAGCCTGGAAAGGTCAAATTGAGATGCGATCTACTCAGCCAAACACTTTCATAACCCTAGCAGATAAAACTTGATAAATCGATTATTTATGAATTATCAATTAATGCCGAGGTTAACAGAAAGTCGGTCATGGGAATTACTACGCTTTCTCATAGTCGACAATTGTTAAGACTAGAGGAAAGTGGTATTCTCGACAAACTTCGATGACCCTGGACGCAGTTTGGATGTAGTCCATGCAGCAAAATCCTTTTCAAAATCCTGCTTGCTCGACGGGTTGCGTCTCATCCAATGTCCTTGATACCCGCGAGAGGATAATCTTCGTGAAGAGCTTGTAGAGTACGCTTAACAAGCATATGGGACGATAGTTGCGAGGATCCCCTTGGTCTCCTTTCTTGGGTAGGATAACCGTGCGCGACGTCCTCCATTGGCCTGGGATTTTCTCCTTTTGAAGGTAACCTGTCATATGATTTGCGAGAAGTACATGTAAATTGTGGCCTCCAGTTCTAAGGAAATCGGCAGTGATATTATCTCGTCCTGCTGCTGTTTCTCTTTTCATGCTTTCTATCGTAGCTCAAACCTCCGACGGAAGAATTCCAGGTGGCTTTTCTCCAGTGGGGATATTAGGGCCCGGCAAAGGGATTGTGGACCGGAAAAAGTTGGTGTAGAACGTTTCCGCTATTAATTCCATATCATGGCGGGAAGTTTTGACGATCCCATCTTCGGACCGCAGTTGTATGCGGTGGGGAACGAACACGCACTGTTGTCCTTACCGGGGAGCAGCACACTTCACCACCACACCATCCGGGTCCTTCGTTTTGCCTGTCTCTCAACTTTCCACTGCGTACACCTGCGGTCCGGAGTTTTGCAAATATCTCAGCATTATATTCGAGTTATATTTCGCAACATACCCTGCCGTTAAAAAGAAAAAGGCAGTAAATAAAAGGGTTAAGATTGTGATCCCGTTTTCGTTCATCAGGCTGACAGCGGAACGTTATAATCGCACAAGTCCCAACGGCATTTTTTCAGACTGCTTCTTTTCTCTGCTGCTTCCAGTATTCTTCTTTTGCTTGTACCGTTGTAGATCTTCCTGCAAAGCTTTTCGGCAGCTGGCGTTTATTACTATCCATGTTAAACGTGTTTCAGTAGGATCAAGCTTCAATTTCCTTTTCTTCTCGAGCAACTTCTTAGTAGTGATGGAGATGCGATCCGATCTTCTTGCTTGAGGAACTGGAGCTAACTCTACACAACTTTTCAGTTCTTCGACAAGCAGCTCGTAGTCTTCGGTCAGGTCTTCTTTAATCTGCCAGTCACGTTTGGACAGGATTTCTTTCAGAATGTTCTCGTCATATACAGCTAGACTTTCTCCTCGTGGTCGATGAAGGGAGTTCTTTTCCAGCTTGCGGCTGAATCGAATCTTCGCACGAAGAAGGCGGTGATCGGAACCAGTACAGAATGACGGGACTACCGATGTGTCAAGTAGACACCACCTTCTGTTTGTGGAATATGGTCGATCTCCGCATGAGTCATGCCGTTGGGAGACTCCCATGTCCAGTGGCGGCTTTCTTTCTTCTGGGAAAACGAGTTTCCATGGAAAGACGTGTTGCTGACAGGAGTTCTGCGAGACCGTTACCATTCTCATTTTTTTCTCCTAATCCAAAATTTCCGATCCTGTATTCGCTCTCGTTGGCCTTTCCTATTCTGGCGTTGAAGTTTCCAACAACAAATTTATGATAAGATTTTTTATTTCGGATGAATTCAACTGATGGTAGGACGCATTTAATTCGCACTCATCAGCTGCGTTGGTCGGTGAGTAGCAGTTGATGATAGTGATCTTCTTATGATGCAGCAGTTGAAGACGGAGGACGGCTATGCGAGGGGAAAGGATCACGCATGAGTTGACGAGATGGGCAGTGGACGGGTGGACGACAAAGCCTACGACGCCGACATTTCGTGACGGTACCTTTTCTCCAGGGACCGAAAATGTTACGTTGTTTAGTTGGTGCATGTCGGTTATCTTGATTTTTGTTTCTTGTTGTGCGATTACATGAAATTTGATGCGATCTGTGGCTACAAGAAGGGCGTGAAGATCGGCGTCTATGGAGAGTGTGCTGGCATTAAACGTGCTTGCATAGTAAGAAACAATCTCCGTGGCGTGTCGTGCGTGTGTTCGTCAGATCCGGTTCCAGTGACGTCCTGCGTAACTCGAGATTTTGTGGCCTCTCACCGCCTGACGTCATGGACAGGATCACCCAGTGTGCGGGGTCCTGAGGCTGGCCTATTGCTTGTCGTGCAACTTGGTCCTCCCTGGAGTCTTGACGTAACCTTGTAAGGGCGTATCTAGGTCCTCACCACCATGTGGATCAGAGGGAGGTGTGTTTTCGGCGACGAATCCTTCGCTCAGTCTTCCTACGCTCAAGGACGACGTAGAAGCCGAAAGCCCGATTTATACGCTCAAACTTGGGTAATTAAACCTTCAGAAATACTCGCGGTGTTTTACCGATGTATCGAGGCAGTGATGCTATCCTCCCAAATAGGTCTTGTACCAATATACCGAGTCCGGTGGAATGAAAGGCTTGGTGGGCCATGGGTGCGGAGATCGATTCCACATGTGTGTTGCAGGGCGCCTCTGACCACTGTGTTTCACGCGCTATAAAACTTGGATGATTAAACCTGGATAATAATCAATGGATAATGAATCAGTGTTGGATGAGAGGTTGGATGTAAAATCAATAAGTACACGCATGCGTTTTACTACAACAATGAAAATCGCAGTATTGGATAATCGAAAATCACTTTTGTGCTGTTTAAAACTAATCAGTGCTGGATGTGAGGACGAGTAACTTGAGTGCATCAAGTCTGAAAGAAATATTTGGAAGACCAGCGCTGTTGAGATATATTCTTAAAGATTCAAAGAAAAAAAGTATGATATTTTTTCCACCGTTCGAACAAAGTGAGCCCAACGAGCAATTGTAGCAAATAGAAAGAGCCATACCTGACGAACAACTCAGGAATTCGTGTGACCAAATTTCTTTTCCAGTGTTTCTTTTTTTGGAATCATAGTTTGATTATACGTCGCTTTTTGATTAGTAATATCATAGTCTGGTTTATTTGACCAGTTTCTTTAAAATCGCCTTTTAAAGTGCCAATGTTCAGACCATGGAACCTCCTTGAGAGGGTCTGCTCAATAAATCCACCGTTACACTTTGTTGATAATATAGGAAATACAGAGTTTATGCGTGAAGTAGACATATCAAGCGCAAACGTGCCTATCTCGCCAGGAGTTTGGTGAGTAGATACTGTACATATTCCTGTGTAGCACAGAGTATCGAGCCCTTTATAGGCGATACTTGTTGGTGGTGGACAGTCGACAGTCTGATTTCTCTTCCATTGACATTGCAAAGCTAGCTGATAAAGCTGCGTCCGACTACGATAACACACCTTACTACATCACCGCGTCATTATCTCCAGAACAAGTCCAGCAAAATATTGATTTCAGGTAAATATTAGAAAGGTGGAGTTCTGGACTTAATGTACTGCGCGATATTGTTGGTCTATAGTGGGTTGACTAGATATAACCTAGCAAAGCAAGCAATGACAAGTTGTGAAAGCGTTCCGCTAACCGATCTTGTTCAGATTAGGTGACGGTGTGGTACACGGTGGGTATTTGAATTATCCATTGAAAGAAAGCCAAAGAGACCCCAGATGGACACTGGTGCCGATATCACGAGTAGAGAACGAAATTTTAGAACCACGACTGAAAACCTGCGGATTCACTGAAGAGGGTAACTACATAGACGCGGGAGTCTTAGTTCGCTGGTAAATTTGTTGAGAAATGGAACCCTGCAGGTACCTTCGAATGCGACATGCCGTTACGCGAGTTCATCTCGTATCTCCCTCTCTGGGTCAAGTCGATCTTTGTGCTCTGTTTTGCGGCTCTCGTCTTCTGTTTTTGTGTTATGATCGCGTGTGGAATTCGTCGTTTTTGCGGTGAGTTTTATGAGAAATTTCTAAATACAATCTAAGATAAAATTTTTTAAACATAGGTATGAGCATATATGTATTAATGCGCTCCATGGAGAAATGCGAGCTGTTTTGACCTGGTTGTTTACAATTTTATATAGAACAACTGTTACTCTATCAGTCCTATAATAAACAATCCTACAGGACAGTAAAATTCGACCAATTTACCGTGGTTGCTTTCCGACCAAAGAGTAAAAAAGGAATCATCAACAGCAAAGGTATTATTCTTTTCGTGTCTCTCGTGTGAACATAGTGCCCGATGAGAACAAATGAAAGTTACTAGGCCCACTGAAAGTAAAAAAGCGGTAGGACGCTGTGTTTGAAAATCTACTACTTTAAATTAGGCGAGTGATTGCTGATGGAACTGGTAGATAGAAAATTGAATGGGAAACAAACGAAACGAAGGATCCGCATTGTGTGAAGGTGAACTCGCTAACCCCGAAAGTGTAATGGCGTGTTCGATCCCCGTTGCAGACGCCTACGGTCCGGAGTTTTGCAAATATCTCATCGTTATTGTGGTTCTGCTATTTTGCTATTTAAGAGCTAACTGTATTTGTGTGACATCTTTGAATTTTGTGTCAAAATTTCTAGAAAATCCTAATCAAGTCAAAGAGGCGTCTATAATGTACTACAACAATGATTCACCGAACACTCATTCGACAACAAGGGAGTACAGAAAAGTCGAAAGGCGAGAGTTCAAAGCGGCCGATATCGAAGCAAGGATGCGCTTCCTGAATGAATAACATGTAATGCATACTGTTTTTTGTTTTCACAATTTATATAGCCCAGTCCATATTTATTCTGCTTCTCCGATTCGCAATAGCAGGCTATTTGTACACAAACAAATAGCTTTCTATATTAATGAGGTGACACAATTTTGGTATAAGAAGCCCTGATTATTCTATTGATAGATGTTGGTTGTTTGCTTATTGATTGTTCTTGCCAAAAAATGACGAAATCCGGTTCTTAAGAGTGCATATAGTTTGGCATGTCGGGGAATCATCGTAACCGTTGTGTTTACCTTTATGGTGATCTTTGGACACAAAATTCCTCAGGTGTTATACGCCGTGTTTTCTTTTGTCTTCGAGGATCTGAATACATATCTCGATGGAAATTTTTCTCCTGTCACGTTGCGCTATGTACCGTGTGCTGCGTTTTCTTTTGTCTTCGAGAGTTTGAATACTGAATGAATACTTATCTCGATGGCAACTTTTCTCCTGTCATATCGCGCTATGTATCACTTCTCTTGATTTTTGCAAAATGTACGAGTTATCTACTCTTTATTTTGTTCCATTAATTAAATTCGATCAAAGAAGCTACCATGTATTCACACTGAAAGAGAATCTGAGCAATTCAGTCTTAACGCTTCATAGATTTGATGGCCCGAAACGACTTTGAGCTGCTAGACAGCACACACTGTACATGCAGTGATAACAAAACTTTCTCCTGGATTGTATTACGTATTCAAGAAAAAAACACATTCATACATTCAAAAAAATTATGAATAGTACATGAAGTAACGAGGATTTGAAATGAAGAGTAGATCGTTGTTAATACATCCTTCATAATGACCCGTTTTCAAGTTTACTATTGAGCTGACCTTTTGTCTATTTTACAAACGGCTACGAGAGTAGCATTCCCTATTGCTAACATGACCACCACTTTCGAGGTCTAATTAGTTATTTTAACGATTTCAACGAGTTTGCTATACTCATGTCTGGGAATGGCGGAAAGTATTCGGTATAAGCTATGAGACTACTATATGATTACTGGTTATTTGATCGAGATGTACGATCGATTTCGCTTAATCTTGAGCGCAACCCTACGTCACGATGCTATGTTCAAACGCATTCATGGAAATCAAGATTCTCGAAATCCCTCGCCTCTACTTTCTACTTCCTAGAGTCAACAGTAAACATCTAAAGAAGGTTCGAAAGCCAAGTAATTGAGGTTGCACCAAGATCTAACGTCATCCTCTCGTAACCGATTGTAAAATTGATAGTAAGCATTGAGTTGAGCACCGAAAAATTGCATGAAGATAACTCTGTATTCGTAGCAAGATCTACTGTCGTCTTACATATGCACTATTGTAGACATTTGGTCGTTCGGCGCCAAATTTACATTTTAAAATACGACGATAAGTGTGGCGGAACCTGGAATTTGAAAAGGTGAAAAGAAGCTGATCCTTTTTGATGAATGGATGCGGATAAGAAAGAAAAAGAACGACCTAACAAACCTCGCATTACAAAGAGCATAACAGAGTGGGTTGATAGTTGAGTTGATATAGCATAGAAAGTAGCTAGCTGTGAATAAGTAATCCGGCACACTGTTTGGAAAAAACGCCTCATAGCACACAATTACTGAAAAGTCATGTAGAAAATAAATGACAAAGGATAAAACTATTCGGCAATCCCTGAAGGATGTATGCGACACCATTTGGGAAGTCGTAGAGGTAATTGCATGCACATCTCATGAATCGGATCCACTAATCATTCCAAGAATGGTTAAAGGATTATCTGATCTGTACGATATCTGATACAATTTTTGGTGGAAAAATCCACTCTTGTCTTCGCAGAGAAGTGTGGTAGCAAGTGTCTAATGAGAGAGATGGAGGGTCGCTTTGCTTAGGGGTGCATTCGAAGTAGTGATCACATTTGCATTGCAGGGTAACTCTAACCAGTGCGCTGCACATATGCACAACAAAAAGTGCACGAGAAAATATAGAGAGAATGCTGTAACAAAAGTACAACAAATCCCTCCAACTATAGAGAATTTCTCTACCAGATAGGGAATTTTTTATATAACTAATTAATACATTCTGTGGGTCGATGGAGACCGCGTTGCTACAACGCCGCGTGTGTGCCCTGCGTCCATGTCACCGTTCTGCCCAAAGGGCACGCCGCTCACTTGGACGTAGCCATGCCCACTAGCACCGTCATTTAGCCCGACTACGCCGTGGGGAGCGCCGTCGTCAAGTCCATCATTATTTCCCTCCCTCTTATTCTTTCCTTGCGGATTCATTGGCTTAGGTCGTAATGATATTAAGTGTAATCCTTAGCTCTTGCATGGCTGATATATTAATGTTATTGTTGATTCTCGTGTAATTACGTTGTGTGTGTTAACATAAGTTAACTACTTTCATTGCTCACAGATATCTTACAAACAATTCTTCACTCTTACTCACTTCCGCGAGCGCTCTTCATATTCTTGCGCTGTGGGCTGTTACACCAACAACGTAGCCATATGATGATTCTTACCAGTTATCGCGATCTTTTTGTGTCATTTGTAAATGCTTATGGTTCTTAGAATTTTATCTGAAAGCACGTCTATTGTTGAGAAGGAAAACACATACCGTTATATGGAGTCCAAGTGACGATAAATGCAGCTAAAATGGCTGACAATGTTTTGGCCGCTTTGCTCTCCTGCTTTCTTTCGTTTTTCTTCTTCTCCTTTTCACTCTTTCGGTCGCTCCCGAAATTCGAATGGGACGTTTTCGAGAGACGACCATTCTTCATAGGCGATATTGTGTCTAAAAATGTAAAAAATGAGCTATTAACAGGCCGAGAAAGCGCATTACTTGCCTTTCGAATTCCCATGGCGACCGGTTTTGAACGTTTGTTGTGGATTGGAGTTGCTGCGACAATCACGCCGAGATGCTTCTCTGGAAACGAGAGTCGCTGGTCATAGTTCTGGTCTGTTAAAAGAATTCGGCCTTCTAATTAGTATCGTTAGCAGTACTACTATCTCTCTTGCGAAAAACATAGTGTAACTGAACAGTGCTGGAGAATAACAACTGAAAAATTTCACTGCGAAATATTCTCCATAACCTTTTCCAAAACCCCAATTAACCTTTCATTCAAATATTCTTTAAACGTTGTATGATGAAAACTGCACTTATTTCAGTGGGCAAAATTTGTATATTTTTATACGCCACTTGTGCGTAATAATTGGGACTTTGTTATGAACTAGACGAACAAAAGCAAATGGTAGAAACGCCTACGGAGGAAGTGAAGCGACTGAACGCGCTCTACCTTAAGATAGAAAGTGCTAGACTGCCACTCCTGAAGTATTATTAGATAATGGATAAGAATAAACCTCTTGGCGTTGATCAATCCCTGAGGGATGCGCCATGCATTCGACTTTATTAAACGTCGTTGGACGTGAATGAACGCATATCTGGCTTTTACAATGACAAGCGGTTAGCTGCCGATGTTTCGAGCCAGTGCTAGTATCCTCCCAGACAAGTCTGGTACTAATTTTCCGACCCCGGAGAGATGGTAGGCCTGGTGGACTATGGACATGGAGATCGATTCCACGTGTGTGTCGCAGTTGCGCCTCCAACCTTTTTTAAAAACATTGCCTCAACATATATTTAAGTTAGCATAATTGCGCCTACTGTGTGAAGGATTGTCTTGAAAAACACATAATACTGGATGGGGAATCAGCAAGGAATCTCGCTTTATGAAAGAATACTGCCGAGTTAGAAAGGACATCATTGAAGTGGGTATACAGGCTCAGCAAAATCGAGTGGATCGGCAGTTCTCTCGTAGAACGAGTGACTTACATTTTCCCAACATCTACCTACCACGCAAGCACAGGCATTGAATTAAGCTCAAATCTAATTAGACCTCAGCTTTCCAAACTGTGCAAGGCGAGAGGCGAACTCGAGAGTCGAAGAAGCTCGATAAGATACTTTCCACGTAAATTGAATGACAATTAAAGAAATCACCGTTTTAAGGCGTTGCCTACGGTTCTTCTGCGCAACCAGAATGACCTGGTTCTCAACCGCATTGTGTTGTGAAACAAGAAATGGATCCACTGCGACAAGGTGCGACAAACAATATTGAATGGAGCACAGTGAAACTTGGAAGTACTTCCTGAAGCCGACAATGCACGAAAGACACGAAAGGAAGATGCACACCGTTTGGTAGTGTATAGTTGACTTGGTCCAGGCCAATTTTCTGAATCTGGGTGGAACGATTACGGCGATGAAAGACGCTCAGTAGATCGATAAAATAACATGAAAAAGAATAAAGTTTCCTCTGGTGCCACAGCTTAAGGATCCAAAGTTTAATATTAAGTAACTGACACCTAAATCCGAGCGGGTAATGTATTTGTTTGACGCCCAATTTTTCGGCGCACTTCCTTTAAGTGGAACCACTTACACTCGCTATTGCGCACAACCGAGTAGTTGGCTCCGCCTCCTTTGTTCGGTGTGAATCTGCTTTTGTGGATATTTTACTGGTTCCTTCGGTTGCTTGCTGCTTATATTACTTTTAGCTCTTCTGAATACTCTTCGTACTTTTAACACATTTCGGTTTCCTATTCTTGAGGAAAAAAAAGGCCTTGTTGTGCAACAAAGTCGCTGTCAACACTTATCGGTCACTTGCGCAACGAATATCAACCGCATGTAGGGACTTCTTGCATAAATTCATTCCGAAAGGTTCCTGAAGAAATGGCCTGGTCCAAAACACTTTTTATTTTGTTTTTTGCAAACTACTAACTATAGAGGAACAACACTAACCAATAAAAGAACAACCGCATAAAAATGAGATCGTCCAGTTGGAGATTTGATTCAACATACTGTTATAATCTTTCATAAAAATTTAAATTCACACTTCGACCTAACACTCACTGCTGCGAAGAATGAGATCTGCTCAATCGCACGCTCGGCCGGATGCCTTCGTCGCTCAACTCGATCAAGACCTGAAAAAATTGAGACTAATTGGTTGCTGGTTGTTGTCTGGTCCTTGGGGTTACATTTCAGTGAGTAGCGAGTTTAATTTTTTCCGTAATTTCGAAGGACGTGCTCAATATTGAGATACAGTTGCAACGACTAAAAAAGTAGTCCTTCACCTACCGTATACGTGTCAAATGCCGGCAGATCATTGCGTAACTGCATTGAACCACTTCGAGAACTGTTTTCCATCTGTGTTTTACCGAAGTGTATCTCCTAGAAACACCACTATCCGATTAATTGCTGATATAACAATTTTTTCAGTAAGAAAAGGTCTGTCAAAAGACTTTACTGCTAGAAAGAGAGAGCATTAGATGGACCTTCTACGCGACGAACTGGATTTTGTGTTAGTCGAGTTGTGCCGGTTCTTTACATAAGTTCGGAAACAAATCTGTGAGCACTACTTCATCGTTATATATGGGTAAGTGAACTCGAAGGTTTCGACAAAAGCCCCTGGTAAAATTTGCTCGATGAAAAACGACAATCACTTAATCTGACGTCATTTGTAGAAGTGGAAATGAATGAGGGTTGGCGGGATTCGTTTTCTGCTATAGAAAGGTGAAGAAAGACGGTATTGTCGGTGTGCACTACCTCAACCAAAATACTAAAAAAGAAAAGGGAATTAGTACCGAGTGCTTCACGCTTTCGGTAAAGGACTAAAAAGGGTAAAGCTCATTGCGTTAGTCAATCTCTGATGATGCGCCATGCATTGGACTTTACGATTGAACATTGCTAATGCATCGATTTAGAGAAGAGTGAATGCACATCTGGCCTATATAATGACTTGGGGTGGGGTCCTATCGATGTTTCACGGTAGTTCTGCAATCGTCGCAGACAGATCTGCTATCTGCCTGCAGACTTTGCAGGGATGGAACGTTCGATGAGCCCTGACGTCCGATCGTGCCAAGGACCACGTCTGTACTATACAGCAGCTCTAGGTACTCGATTATAGGCGCTCTCTTAAGTTAGGTATAGATGGGGAATTAAAAGCAGTTTATATTTGGATATCCACCAATTGTATCCGTGTTTATAAAAAAGGATAAAGAACCGATATTGACGCAAGTAAATTTACGAGTAGAATAAAAGCTGTAACTAAACTAAATTGATAAGGAGGAATGGCTCCAGTGGTCTTTGTAGTGGCAAATGGCTACCAAATTGAAGAAAATTGGAATTAAAGCTATGAATCTTGTTGAACTAAAATGGTAACGCCAAACAACTGCCATTCTTTACGGCAAATTCTTTCTAAACACAAAAAAACTAAAAGTAAACAAAAATGGTGGAGTGAAAAAGTTACAAGAAGTTAAATTGCGGTGAAGCGATGAAGGACAAAGCCTCTGGCATCGATCTATCCCAAAGTGATGCCCAATATAAAAACTTTGTAAAAATGGGTCAAAAGCGATATTCCACTCTAATGATTGAGAAGCTGCATTTTATCTACTTTATTTAACAAAAAGTCTGAACACTGAAGTAAAGTTTGACGGTTCATCTCCTCGAAATAGGGGAACGCTTCCGTATAATCTTGTGTTTCCTAGAAGAAAAAAAAGCTTGACGAATGCGAGTTAGTCCATGTCCCATCGCATTTCAACCAGCACTTTTTTCATTAGAAAACTTTGAAACGATTGTTTAGTTTTTTGATGCTGGTGTCTGCGTCTTCACATCGAATGTGGTTCTGTCTATAATTTTACTTATGCAAACCTTGCAAAACCATTAAACAAAAACGACGTTTTAGGTCCCTCGAGCACGTTCATTCACTAGGCAAAATTAATAAGTATCTAAATGGCTCGCTTTCACAAATCATGAAATGCACTGGTGACCACAGCATAATATTGGTTGTACAATATACCTATTTGGTTGGTAATTTGCTGGCTCGTCAAGGATTTCATTTCCTTGAACATAAAGTTGACATGCGTGAATTAGAAGGTAGGGATGTGGAAGCAAGATGTGGTCAAGGAATATCCGTAGAGTAGGCATAACTCTCTTTCATGAAAAGTCATTTTTCAAGATGAACGGACATAGTCGCTGAGCTCAGGAATCACCTACCGCACGCACAAGGTGTTCGAACATGTCTCCACACACAATAGGTGATGCTACTATGATATCGAAGTGACGTCAGTGCTACGAAATTCTTAGATTTTTTCCCATTGAAGTCCTCGATCCTATTAGGACCGTGAGAGAAAGCACAACTCTGAAGGCAGACAACCCGATAATGACTGATGTGTTTTGAACTGGAAGTCATGAAACACACAGGTTGGTCCCAAATGATAACACTTCTTGAAGATAAAAGAACGGAAAATAGGCAATGGAAAACTTGTACACGAGTCACTCTTTGAAAGAATGGTTGAATATACCTTACCTGCTTTTAACGCTGACAAAATGGGTAAGAAAATACCAAATTGATGAAAGATTCCTATGACACTCCAGCATTGCAGACATCAGTTCAAAAAGATAAAGACAAAGAACTTGAGAAATCTTGCTGTGAAATGAAACGAATCGAGATAGTTCGGCGATTATTCCGAAAAAAGATACCTTGCACGCTCAACCTAGATGATAAACGCGAGTGTTGACCAGATGAAGCATTCTTAGCGTTCCAGCTTTCATCCCGATCTTAAAGGATCAATTACTGAGCGGAAATCTGCGCAACGTTCTGTTATCCAGTGGAGAAATGAGGTGCCACCATGAAAACGTCAAACCTATGTGCATACTCCACAAAGCGTTTGAACGATTTTTTCGGGAAAAAAAATATGGAGGATAAAGGTCGAGGCTACCGGCCCTGATCATTGCTTGAGATGTACTGCGCATTAGACTTCAACAAGTATCGTTATAGGTAATTGATGCGTTTGTCGCCTATTCAATGGCTGGCAGTGGCTTACCGATTTACTAAGTCAGTGCTGTTAACCTCTCAGACAAGTCCTGTTCCAATTTTCCAGCCCCGGAAACACACTCGGAGTCATAAAATAGAATCAGGCTTTGTAATTTGAATCCCAAAAAAATTGAAGGCCTGGTTATGTGATAAAGAAGTTCCCTCCACAACTGGAGGCGAAAAACAGTGAATTCCAAGAGGATACCATTAAAACGATACCGATAATGGACTGACAAATTCACGGATGTCAATATCTGCGCTTGCTGTCTTAAGGATCACGGAGGAAAGCCGCTTACGTTGTGAAGCATTGGGAAGACCGCCACTATGATGATGACGATTGAAGCGGAAATAGAAAAAATGAGGTGGAGAATGCACGATTTTTGAAGACAAGTCATTAAATTTAACTATGAAACAAAAAAGGAAATTTCACGATCTCACTTCCACTAATTGCTTTTGTCTTAGTATTTTTTGGATTCAAGCAAATACCTCTGAGCTTTCATCCGATGACGAACGTGACCGAGCGTTGGATATCCTCAGCCAGTTAACCCGACTTCTTATACCCTTCGATCTGCAAGAACTCTTAATATAATAGAAATGTGCTCTATTACTCCTGATGGTCTCTCTAAAATAACAGGCAGTGAATAAACAACAAACAACAATAAAAATCAAACATTGTGATTTCGACTACAGCTTCAGATTAAATGGGTTCAATGCCGATTTGTGCTCCCCAGACCGTTCCCATTGACGGATGATTGTGGATGGCACCGTTAGGGTAAAAAAAACTTCTTGAAAGAAAAGCAAAGCAAGGGCTACACTGTGCAGTGCTTAACACGTGAGCCTCCAGAAAGGGTAATCGTGAGTTCGAATCAGGCTTAAAATCCAAGTTTTGCAGATATCTCAGCATCATGATAAATAAAAGATAAGTGATAAAGGACTTGGCGTTGACCAATCCCTGAGAGATGCGCCATGCACTCGGCTTCATTAAGCATCTAAGCATCGTTATAGGTGATTGAATGCATATTTGACCTCTACAGCGACCCGTGATGGCCTATCGATGTATCGAGCCAGTGCTGCTATCCTCCCAGACAAGTCTGGTACCAATTTGCCGACCCCCTAAGAATGGAGGGCCTGTTGGGCCATGGGCGAGGGGATTGTTTCCACGTGTGTACTGCAGGGCGCTTCCAACCACTGCACCACACGCGCCCTATCTCAGCATCACAGGGATTGAGATTAAAGCGCTCTATATATTCTTTTGTACCATTGATTTCTAAGTGGTTGAATGTGGCAAATTGTTTTAGCCACTTAGAAAAATATCTAGTCGTTTCTCGAAATCAAATGGCCGATGTGTCATAGAGTAGTTGGCCTCCCTGGTATGGAAAAAATATCCTCTCATTAAAGATTAAATGACGTCAATAGTAATTTTTTGTGCAAAACAGAATTTCTATAGCTATTCGACACTGATCAGGTCGTGGTTACTTTAAACTTGAGAATGTCTCACGTTTTCTTGTTATTTGGATTCCACGCGTTCTTCTTTACAGCTTCCTTTTCACTACCTCCCACAAGAGAGTTTGTCGAGGTGTTACGAGGTATTGGTCGCTGTGGAAGCTGAAAACGTAAGGATTATCTCGAACATTCTGCTATCATTGGCTGAGGGGAGGAGAGGCATGACAGAAATCGAGGAAGGGTTGCTGGCGGGATTTACCTTGCTTTTCTTCTTTGGAGTGAGTGATCTACGCGTACAAACTGAGTCGTTGGAGTAATTTGAATACTAAAACAGGATGGTCACCTAGATTTCCATCCTATACTGTTAAACATAATTTTCGCTCTTTTTCTGATTAGAAGGATAGCTAGTTAGGTAACTAACGATAACAGTATACGCTATAGTAATGACAAATCTGCTGAAAGCGTCAACTCCCCACATCTCTTCTGAATTTCTTATTCTAAAAGAAAGAAAGTTGGGAGCAATTTTTTATGCAACTAGAATGACCTGTGATGCTTGTAATTTTCCAAATTCTTTCCGTCGTTTACGAGTCTCATAATAAACTCGCGAGTAGAGCACGATCATGATGGAAACGGGAAGGTAGAAAGCGGCCACTGCCGTCCCAACTGTCACATAGGGATTTGTCTCGAGAAACTGCACTACACAAATGCCTGGTTCGACGGTGAATTTTCCTGCAAGTGCAAAACATAAGAGAGTGCTGAAGCTCAGAACCATTTCTAGCATTAGCTGCAAGTTGACAAAAAACTATCACACATACACTCTAGCAATACCAAACAAGACGTAGCGAGCATTTGTGAATTTTGAGCAAATCTGTTGGAGCATGAAAGCAGAATGAGTAAAAACTGCATTTTTGCAGTGAATAGACGCAAAGTGGAGTCAATTCATGGGATGTACAGAAACCACATAGTAACAGAAACTACTGTGCTTATGAACTGCATACTTACTAAGTTGATAGAGTTCTCCTCAATCTCAACGTTCCACTTGACTTAATTTTATTGTTTTTATTACTTTTATTAAAAGTGTTATTATTGCCATTATTATTATATGACTCGACACCACATGTATCATAGTCTGCGGACCTCAGCCGCTTTAGGATATTTTAGTCTTCGTACCAGATGCCGTTGAATGATGGTCGAGTGCGTAGCCTCTGGAATCCTTTTACCAATCAATGTAGTTACCAACTTACTGACCCCGGATGGATGAGAGGCTTGATAGGCGCGGAGTCGAGTTAAATCGCCGCCCAAGGTAGGTTAGAGCCGACAGCGTAATGAAAGCATCCATTACCAGTGCGCTACCCTCTCCTAACTGGATTATAGCTCGAGCCAATAGCTATCTTAATTTCTGGTAATTTACCGTTATTCAGGATAGGAAGGAAAAACATTAGATGAGTTTAGAGAATGTGGGATAAAGTATAAAAACTTTAGGCGCTGATCAAATACGCATAAATACATAGCTTGATTGTGCAGTGATCTATGGAAGTCTAACAAAGTGCCGAGCCAACGCTTTGGTCTCCACAGACGAGGTCTTAGCAAATTTTCTACTCCGGTTGGGTGGCGGGCTAGGTTAACTCGAGGCACGAAACAGAATAGACGAACATATGCAGAGCATAAGCGCAGCTACCCGAAATAGGAGCTTACAGAACACAAATTTAACACGAGGTAACTGACATAAAGAAGAAGATTAAATAAACAGATGACTTAAATTGATGAATTACCAACCCTCAATGTAAGGCCAGCTGATGATCCATGGTGGCCAAAGAATCATCGAGATGATGTACGTGCAAGCGATCATTACCAGCGCCTTCCGGGTCGTTCTTCTGCAAAATTGGTATTTGACAATGACCAGCATGCTTTTATGCAATATACTTCCTCTATATAAACAGTATTTTTTTCTAGCAGCTTTGGACAACTATATTTTTTCCCTTGCGGAAGAAAAACAAACGAACAAAATCAAAACCTTATCGTTGGCCTAAGCTTTTGCATTTATTCAGTTATCCTTCCAGTTAAAGAAGAGCACCTTTTAATAGGTTTCAAACTTATTTTAGCTACCAATTGAAATTCAAAAATTTTCCCATTTCGTTATACCAACACAAATTCGATTTAATTGAAACTCTGCTAATTCGGAAAGCTTTTTTTAAAATCTTAACATGGCCGTCCATATTGTAGTGATGACTGCCAAGAAAACGCTTCATCGTAGTGATAAGCTCAACCACTACTACTGATACAGAATTCGACTAATCTTTCGCTTAAATTGTAGAGTCTCTACATTAAATTGAAAATTTATATGTAAACCTTCCCTTTCCAAATGCGTGACGTTTGCATGGCTCAGTCAATTCTGCAACTCAGTGCATAGAGAAGAATATTTTGCCAAAAACCTCTACTGAAAGTGCAGCAGCAACGTCTACAGCACCCCGTTTTTTTGCACTATCTGTTTCAACAGAATTTACATATATTACGAGTTTTTTAGTACCCGGAATTCCTTCACCGTGCCGCTCTCAGTTCCGTAATGTTTGGGGTGATTTTCAAATAAGCTGATCGAGGGCCAGGTGTTTTTATTTGTAGGCTCGTCCTATTCCTACATTTATCCCAAAAATTAATCGGAGCTTTTTCGTAATTGTTTAAATGTTCGAATTGGAATGTTTGTTACTATTTCGAATAGAAAGATTGCCTTGGTCGATAAGAGAGCGGTCGAGTAACAGAGAAGTAGCGATCGAACGAGATCAATAGGAGATTTAACACTGAAGCGTTGCTCATGAGGTAGTCGACGCACAGCCAGAACTGGCACATCGTGTAGCCAATTCCCCACGATCGCATCGCTGTGTAGTACGTCCACAGAGGTATCGAGATCATGCCTAAACATGTTGCTGTAATCGAGAGGACAAAGTAGAGTGAAGCTCTCGACGATGAACAATCCTTGAGGGAAGTGTCATGTACTCGACTTCATTACAAATAGTTAGAAGTTAATGAATATCTAAGATTAAAGGTTGTCCACTAATATATCTAGTTTGCTAAGCTCTAACACCAGCCTGGTAATTTGCGAACCTCGGAAGGATGGAGGGCTTGGCGGACCTGGGCGTGGGATTGAACCAACGACCCAGTCTATACTACAGGCCACCTCTAGCCACTGAATTACACGAACCCGCTCTGCTACACACGCTCGATAGAGAAAAGAAACGGAAAGTAAGGTACGAAATGTAATATGTTATGAGATTTTCTACGAGTTTGTGAGAATATGCTCTGGATGACGTCAAGGTGGGCTAAATTCTCTTCGGCACTTTTACGAATTTCATGTTTTAGGTAAAAACTCCCTTGCTGAAGCTATGAATCAAAATGAAAGCAAAGAGGTCGTTTGAAATGCATTTCGAAATCTTCACGCTCTCGAACTTTGCCCTAAAGTGACATTTTACGCTTTTTGCACAAACCACATGCCTTTTTCAAACTCTTTATTTATATACAAAATATTTCGAAAGCCATTGGAATACAAGTGTAAGAAGAAAATTCCATCAGTTTTTAATCCTGCACCCACTGGTGTAAAAGCTGGAGGAATTTGGATGCGGAACCTTAGCTGTAATAGCGCGCTCACCAACTCCGCTCCTTTCTGAAGTTTGTGAAGAACTACATACTTGCTGCGAACATCGTCAACAACCATACCGTTTCTCGGCGTGGCTTCAGAAAGTTCGTCAAGACGTAAATTTTTGAGTCGGTGAAGGCAGCGACGCTATGTCATGTGGAAGATGGGTACAATGTTATCACTTTTCATCCCGATTAATAAAGTTCGCAATGAGCAGAGATATGTGCATTTGAAGCCCGAGATTAAAAACTACTTCTAGATTCAAAATATTTTCCATTTATCCTTTTTTATAACAGAATTACTTACTACTTGATGCTTGAACGGCCCGTCATCACTAGTTGTGCGGGCCCCAGCATAATCACAATTTTTCGGAGATTTATTGGTTAAGCCATTGTGGCCCCTTGGAATACCGAGGACAGCCTGGCCAAAGCCTGCCCCAGGTCGTCACCACGATAGGCAGTCGCAGCCCTTGTGGATCAGAAGGAGATTTACCACCATTCTATTCTAGATTCTACCACCACCACCAGGAGACTTTGATACCAAGACGGTGGTGGATCCTGGTATTGGTTTACTTTTAGCTAGGTTTCCTGATGGAAAAGCCGGACTCCTTCTCAGCTTGGGAGACCCTGCTGGGGGTGCCATTCCCCCGCTGTGCATCGCAGTCCGACACCCAGGAACACCTCCAGCCACGATGAGACGGTAAACCGTTGGGAGGTATAACAAAATTTAAGATGAGTATTTGTAGAATTTAGGCAAGTCTTCGTATTTTTGATGTTCACAGAACGTTGAAAAAAGTTTGGCTTCCCATAAATTGACCACAATTGTCAAATCGACGGTTTTTGAGGTGATAAATTTCTCGGCGCGAATGGTTTAGTGCCTGGAAGATGCACATCTTGGGTGTCAGGCTACGATATGTGGTGGAGGTTCATCCCCTACCTCTCCAACAGGTGCTCCCAAGGTAAGAAGTCCGAGGTTTCCATACGGAAGCCCAGCTGAGAGGAAACCCATTTCAGGAATTACCACCGTCCTTGTACCAAAGTAGCCGCATGGTTGCAAACCTAATCCAAAAAAGTGGCGGCTGAATGGGGTGGTAACGACCTGGAGGGACTTTGGTTAGGCTGACCTCGGGATTCCAGAGAACCACAATGGCTTAATTGGTAAAACTCCGAAAAGTGGAAATTATGCTGAAGCTCACACAACCAGTGAAGACGGGCCATTCAATTATCCATGTATCCAAGTATTTGAGAAAGTAGTATAGGTGAATATAAAAGATTTACGTTGGTGCTGTAAATGGATAGGCTGCGATAACTTTGACAAATTGCCCCAGCTGCCTGCAGTTTGTGACATTGTGCCATGTGCGATGCGTTTATATAAAAACCTGATTCTGAGTACTTTCGGTTCGTTTCTCACCACACCGCAAACAACTTGAGAGGTTTTCTCCAGTTAGTACTTGTATAGCATAGTACATACACAGATTATCCTATCGGATGCTATTCTACTTTACCCCTTTGCGCTGATATCCTTTTATACCCACGCCCTATAATTCGGAAGAAAAGGCTCCGAAGAAATATCGGAGGCAATTACGCTGCGAAATAATATACATTTAAAAAAACCTTTATAGTATGATGAATTCGACGGAAAGCTTATTCGGAGGGTGCGTGTTTTAGCTTAGCATTTAAATGGAAAATTCATATTTTCGAACAATATTTGAAGCAAAAGAAACTGTAAGCATTGATTAAAAGTTCTGAATACTAGTTTTTTTCAAAAGACTTGTCATATGGACAAGAACACTCCTACTTTCGCAACACCTTTCCCATAATTATTCGAGATACTGCCTTTCAGTTATCGCCAATGCGCTTGCTGACTTTACATGTATAAGGTTGCCATCTCCTTTTTGCAAGTGTCAATTCAGATTCAAAGTTTTCGACACAGGGAGCAGGTGGGTCGGTGGTAGTGATGGCGATCATCATGACCACGGTCCTGCTTCTCTCCCGAGTGGAGCTTACCAAGCCTCTCATCACATTGGAGTCCGGAGAATGGTACAAGCCTTATCTGGAAAAACATCCCTTTCTGTAAACCTAGTTGGAACGTTCTTGCCTGGATATTTCATCACTCCAGGAAAGAAATGATTCGACCAGCATTAAGCCATCATAGACATTCACGAACAAGAGAAAATCCTCAGGCAGCAGCCAAACCTACATACGAAACATTGGAAGACTTTCCTGTATCATTAATGTGCGGAAACAAATGGAATACGGGAGGCTTTGGAATCCACACTGTAGATGTGACGGATGAGTGGTGTAAATAAATAGATATCGCGGTGCTAGGGATAAAAGGGCAGCATTCAACGACATTTATGACGAACCAAGATCCTCAAGCAGCAATCGTACTTACACGCAAATCTCAAGGTCTCAATCAATCTCAAGGTCGTTTTAGATGAAGTATATAAGAAAACAGTGTGAAGAAAATGGCAAGACCCGCATGATATGTGGACTCGAGCTGCGTAAAACAAATAGATTAAATTGTGACCCAGATGGTCTCAAATGACCCACGAATGAATGCACTCACCTATTGCAATATCGGCCACGGCTAAGCTGAACAGAAAATAGTTGCTGATCGTCTGCAGCTGCTTGTCTATCTTGAAACTGACCATCACCTTTAACAATAACTTATGAGGGATTTATTACGTAGTGCGTCACCATAAACAGAAGAAGAAGTGCTCTAATCAAGTCACTCATGTCTGTTTTTTTGAACTGCGACCAGGAAAATTCCGTGCATATTCTATGTGGGATTTTAGTGACACTCATACTCCACATCAGCACCAGTAGTAATAATGTAGCAATAATAGTAAAATTATTAATAAAAATAATAACACTGGTGAACGTATAATGGAACTTTTCATCTAATATAGAATACAACGATGCTGAGATATTTGCAAAACTCCGGACCGCAGGTGTCTGCGGTGGAGAACGAACGCTCTATTACCCTTTCAGGTGCTAGTGAGTTCACCTTCACACCATGCGGATCCTTCGTTTCGTCTGTCTCTCAGCTAGTTATATCGATTAGTGGTATCAGCTTTCAGCGGGATTGACCGGAACTGAATTGTAGTAGACAACAAATAAAATGTTAGCATTGTAATATAGGATATTCAATAAACTTTTGGATTTCTCTCTAAAATTAGCTGCTTGTGTACAAACACGACTCTCAGTAGTTCACGATTTCGTCATGTGCGCAAGCGTCACTTGGTTTTACGCATATAGTGCAGCAGAGAGTTACTGATTCCATAATGTCTTCCAAAAGGAAGAATTTTAGTGCTCCAAGCCCAATTAGGAATAAACCTGTCTAAAATGGACTCGATAGAGGAACACCGAGCTAACCTTCTCGCTAAAAGGCATGGATTTAAAGGGTGTATTATTAAAAGTGTAGTGCTTTTCTTGCTATTCCTCAAATGAGCACATCCGTGTTGGGGTAGTTTAGAGGGCATGAAGAATGACAACTTCAAAGGTCCTCACTTAATTTCTTTGGCTATTAACGCAAGCGCATCTGTTACACGTGACTCTAACAAGATTTATGAAGATTGCGCAAGCTTTTTACAACAGTGAACCCTTTCTCCAAATTTGTCGTGTGGATCATTTCACCACAGAATTCTATCTACACGCTGTTTTGGTTCAAATTCTCATAAATAGAATGAGCATGAAAGCAAGAAAAACACGATTTCTGTGGTATTGGCACTTTTTGGAAACAATTTCCGTAGAATTAAACACTTGTTCATCAACAGCTCAGGAAACCTGCACAATCAATTTGAACAAGGTGAGCAAACATCGAAGTACAAAGTTTCTTATGCAAAAATTAATTTGCTAGTGACGGTTATCGACGATTGTTGAGAATTCTGGCTAAATAGAATCAGAAGTATTGTACTATTTTTCGCTGTCTACCGAAGAAATCATGCTTAAAGGAAAAGCACCATTAGGTTGCCGACAATCGTCACGATCGCGAACACAGCGCCAACGGCAATGATGGCGACCAGACGCGATTCGTTTCCGTACAGAAATTCGGACGCACTCATAGACGCTGCGTCGTGGGCTGTCGCGTTCTCCATCGACGACGAAAGCACCTGAAATCTTCCAGTTCACTGAAGTTCAGTGAGCTTTGCGACATTGAAGATGTTGAAATTCAAAACGATAAAGGAAAACAGGATGAAGTGGTACGGCTTGGTAAACTTTTGAAGAACGAGCCATGCATTCGACTTCATCAAGCGTTGCTGGAAATGTTTGAAGGTTATATAGTCACTATCAAGTGTGTGTCGTGCAGCGGCTCTAACCATTCCGCTGCGCGCCCCATTTACAAAATCAACGGACTGAAAGTGCAAGAGCAGCTCTAACCCACTGTTTCTCTGTATATGCTAACAAAGTTCTATTTCACTTCACTACCTTGGACAACTCGCTTTCTAGCGTATGGTTAACATTAAAACTTTTAGTCACGGTTGGACCAATTAGTGATTTCATCATTAACAGCCAGTCATGTTTTATAGTTTCTTCGATTATTAAGATAACGCGAAGTTGGTACAAAGTCTTTGTTCGGCTAGCGATTTGGCGACATTGCTTTCTTCAGACCAGCGTTGATCCGAGTCGATTGCCCATAGGCGTTCGCCCTTCCGATGTGGGCTGAGTTTAAATGATGTCCGGTTTTGAAATTGAAAATATTGATTCACTATGTGTTAGCTAACAAAATACCGACTGCTCCATAATGAACCGCCATCATGAAAATAAGACTAAAAACGGTGGTAACAGAACAATTACAGGGTCGCCCTTTATAAAAGGTCACTACCGATTTAAGTGACTTCATTCAAGATATACTCTACTCCAGAACATTCCACCCGATGGAACTACAAAAACCCACATCGCAAGAATGAATGCCTCTGGATAATCTGCTCGGATTAATCTAGCTCTAAAGGAGGCGAAAGCGATGAAGCATTAGTGGAATAAAACTTGTACACCAACCTCGTGTTAGCTTAATAATCTAAGAAGATATTGATCATTCTTGTCGAAGTTATATGATGTCAACTTTGAAGACATTTCTCATTTTTGCCACAATAGACATGAAGTAATGCATAACCAGTTAGGTTTAGGTACTGCGAGGTCGCTAAATATATGTCCAATTTTGAAACTTAAAGCGACCACGATAACCCCTGGCTAGCAAGCGGTAAAGCAAAAAGTGTTAAGTCCACAGCAGTTCTAAATGGAAGAAGACGACGTTGAATAAGCATTGGATACAGATAACAACTAAAAACTTCCTATTGCAAGAGAGTCAGAAGTAGCATTCAAGACAAATTTCCTTTGAAACATGTAAGTCAAAAAGAAGGAAGAACAAACGAATGAGAGCTTAAAGATGTTTCGCTTCAATAACAACACAATATCCACTAAAAAATGAGCATACTCTAAATAGCTAGGACTAGCTGAGAGACAGGCGAAACGAAGGACCCGCATGGTGTGGTAGTGAATGCGTTAGTCCACGTAAAGGGTAATAGCGCGATCGTTCCCCACTGCAGACAGCTGCAGTCCGAAGTTTCCCAAATATCTCTTTTTGAAGGACGATTCGTTTTTAGAAAACAGTCAATAAATCTATTCAAGTTAGTAATAAAACCATTCCTGAACAAATCGTGCCACGTAGCATTCATGTATCGTTCGGACAATCCGAATTTTATTTTCCGAACAAAAACAGTTTCCATGGGAGTGTTGTCAATCCGTGAAATGCAAACACCCAATATGAGACGTTTCAACACATTCAAAATAGTTCCCAGGATCGACTTTCTCTTAACCTCGGCATTGGAATATGAATGTGTCGTTTTCTCGTTCAGCAATCGCGAGGTTTTTAAACAGCATACATTTACTTCCATAAAAACACAAAACAATACAACGCTAGCTGACGTTTCGGCAGTATCGCCTTCTTCAGAGCCTGGAAGGGTATACTGATATACAATATGTTTGCATATTTATGTTTGTATGTATGTTTGCGTCAATTTCTGATGTGGGATGGTGCAGTCGTCGACCACATGCGACTATAATCAGCTGTTCCAAACTTCCTCATTGGAAGTCACGTAAAAAGCGGTGGGTTTTTCGAGAAGCTGTTGATCATGTAATTACTAAAGAGTCTTTCGTCTTTGTGTAAGTGTTATTGAAGCGTTTGGCCTAGTAGATTGTATATCAGCATATCCTTCCAGGTTCTGAAGAAGGCGATACTGCTGAAACGTCAGCTAGCGTTGTATTGTATTGTGTTTTTATGGAAGTAAATGTATGCTGTTTAAAAACGCGATTGCTGAACAAGAAAACGACACATTCACATTCAAAATAATTTGTCCTTTTTTCCAATGAGCAGACACGAGACTGTTACTGCAGTGTTTATCCCATAATAGTTAATGTTCCGACCGATTTCTCTATTGCAGTAACAATCTCGCAATTGATCAACATCGGGATTAATAGGAAGCCGATCCTAGAAATTACCACATTCAACGTTAGTTACAATGATAATCCACCACTATGAGTAGTTTCAAATGAAGCAACATTCCTCGATGAGGCTCTTCATTAAAGTAGTGTTGCGTAAACGAACGATGCTCTTATTTTTTTCTTCACACGGACTCAGATAATATAAATAAAAAGAAGTGGATAGACCTCTCGGCGTCGATCAGCTGATGAGCAACGCGACATGTAGTTTCATCAGGTATCATTTAGAAGTGATTGAATGCATATCTGACCAATACCAGTGACTCACAGTGACCTACCAATGCATCGTGGTAGTGCTGCTATTCTACTCAGACACGTCTGGTACCAATTTGCGAACCCCAGAAAGATGGAAGGCTTGGTGGACCTGGAGCGCAAAGATCGAACTCGTCTGTACTGCAGGGCATCTCTAACTGCTGCGCTACATGACCTGTACCCAGGCAATATAATTCTTATTTATGCAGCAATTCCTGTGATCGGCTTTCTATTTACCTCGGTATTGACCTACAATTTAGTGTTTTCTTAGTGAGAAGATGGGAGGTTGTTATTATCATTATTTTTAGTACATGATTCAGGATCACCTGTATCACACTGTGCTGTTCCCAGCACTTCTTCCATTCCATTAGTTTCTTGGCATCCACCGTCCCTGGCCTTCGAACTTTTCTTTAGTGTGGGTTCGGTTGTTACTTAGGAATTTTTTCGCCTTTGTCAGGAATGTCGTTGAAAGATTATCAAGTTAGTTCTCCCTGGAACTCTTAGATAGCCAGATAGCCGTCCTAGAGCGTTCTCGGATGGATTAGAGGAACTAAGGTTGTTCCAGACGAGTCAAATATGGTTCCAATATTTCAACTAGAGGGCAAAGAATCTTCGTGATACGGTGGAAAAATTAAGTGTAATGAAGGCCTTTACTAACATTCTGCTAGCTTGTCGAAAAACCAAGACTGTCTTGAAGTTCATATGAATTTTGTTGACTTTAACACTACCATTAAACAAGAAAAATCCTTATATTAAGCTCCGGCCACAGTACTTTCCACCGTTTTTTGTTCGAGAAACTTATTGCAGCAGTCTGCAATAGGAAGCTTGGTGCGTCTCTTTCCTAGTCTTTTCGCATTGCTCACGTTGGTTTCCCTTCAAAACATGTTTATTACAGCTGCTCTTTCTGAATGTGAAAGGTGGGCAGAGTGATAATGACAACTGCATTTTATTACTCGATTCACCTTATATGCATGTTCTCAGTAACGCTACTTTAAACGTTTAATAGTTTGGAGGCGAATGTATTTGCCTCTATGACCTGGATTTCAATGTGCGATGTGCTTACTAGTTTTTCTAGTCTTTTTTTTTTACGTGACCAGTCATCACATCTGCTGTGTGGATCCCAGCACTTCCATCACTTGATTCGTTTTTCCTCGCATCTATCGTCCACAACGGTCTTGGAACATTTTGCACGTTGTTTCGTTGCTGCTAAGAAATATGAATGTCGTAGAATGCTGATGGAGTCAATTCTCTTCGCAATCCTGGAGATAGTCACCCCAGGGCGTTCCTACGTGGACTGGAGGAGATGAGAGGAAGGTGATGTGAGGATGTTGAGAGGAGTTCGAACAAGCACCTTTGCTTCCTGGTCGACGGCATCACTAACCACTGCGCTATTCCCTCCCGTGCCTGTTAATAGAAATCCTGAACCTTTTGCTAATAAGCTTTCGCGGACAGAAGTCCATTCTCATTTTCTCTCCTTTAAAATTTCTACTAAAAGATGAACAAATCTTCAGAGGACTAAGATGAGGTCTGCCAGTTGCCCAAAGTCCGTCTTTAGCTTATGTTAAGAGATTGTGTTGAATACTAGTCGACACCTCCGTTTAAACACGGGTATCTCGGAAGCTTTCTTCTATTTGCAGTTTATCAGAACTGTCTCCTACACTGCCCTCAAATAACGTCGAAAAAGAAAAGCTGAGGTACCGAAAATGTTAGTTAGCTTCTAGAAAAAGAAACCTTGTGTACGTTCTTGACTAGAACAAAATATTGAACTAGCAGCAGCTTTTGTAATATCTATATGAGGCCAGATAACGAAATAACACAAGTGATAGTTGGAATTGCCTCTTTTTATGTTGTGGCAAATAATGGATAAAAGCATAAAGCTTTCGGCGTTGATCAATCCCTGAGGGATGCGCCATGAATTCAACTTCACTAAGCATCGTTTGGAGGAGATTGAAGACATATCTGACTTCTAAAATAACTTGCGGTGACCTGGCAATTTATCGAGACAGCGCTGCTATCCCACCAGACAAGTTTGGTACCAAAGTGCCGATCCCGGAGAGATGGATGGCATGGTGGGCCATGGGCTCGGAGATCGATCCCATGTGTGTTTCGCAGGATGCCTCCGACCACTGCGCCACACGCGTTTTTGTTGTGCCAAACAACCCTACGAAACGTGCAAACAAAGCGAAAAAAGGAAGAAAAATATAAAGTGTGAAACTTTTCAGGAGAAGCACAAAGATCAATTTTGGGTTTTGGTAATTTTTATACTTCTGGTGGACACGAATACAAGCTGCAGCAATCAAAAAGGCGTGAAAGATTTTTCCACTAATCTCAACCTTACCTCTCAATCTCATCTCAGCATTAGTATCACCAACGACATTACCGAAATACTGTATAGTGTTAGTGAAATCAACCGTTTCCTATGTGATGGACTTCATAATTCTATCATAATGAATAATTGATTATGTCTCCTGATTCTACAAAACTACCAAGTACGTCACAGCTCCGAATCAAATCTGTAGAAGGAATGGGGAATGGAGAACCTGGTTTGCCTAGATGCAGGCCGAACCAGTGACACTGTTGTATTACAAAGCACCTTTAGCCACTGCATCACACGTTCGTAGTAACGAAATGCTGTAGTAAATGAGATCTAATAAATTAACCGAGTTCACTGTTCACTCATTGCATATGTAATGGAATGAGGGTGCTTGAAGAAACTTCGAGTGATTAGAGAGTTTCATTCACTCAAAAAGAGTTGAACCCGCACACGAAACCTGCGAACGAACTATCGAATAACACTATCCATGCAATAGTTCGAAAAGTAAAGTGCTGCTAACCTTCATGACCATGTGAAAGAGTTCCGTGTTTCTAAAAGGCACCACGAACGACGGGTCCTGCTCGTCAAGCGCTGCAGAGAGGCCTGTAGGCCTCGCCATACTTAGGCGCCTACAAAGAAAAAGCATCGATTCTACCTATCGGCCATACATCTAGCAAAAAATAAAGTGATTCTGATTATCTGATCCAATTCTACAAGTAAAATCCGACATCAAAACTCAACAGTTGTCCAAAAATCGGAAGAAAAAGTGTTTTTCATAGTTGCATGAAAAATGGGAGATTCGAACTTTCATCGGACAAGTGGGAGCTATCTAGTATTCACGAGATTAGCATAGGTAAATTCATCCATCACGTTTATAATCTTTGACTAAAAACAATATTATAAAATTTAAGATAAGTTGCAGAAAAAGATTAGCAGCCAGTTAGAAACGAAAGAAGACCGTAATGATTCTGAGATAATTCAATGTTTTTCATCAATAAGCAGACACGAGGTTGTTAATATAGAATTTATTAGAACTCAATTGCTGACGTTTC
>UYYA01000774.1:0-33807 GCA_900624975.1 Angiostrongylus costaricensis | reverse complement strand
TGCTTCGGTCTGGTCATTATTTGCTAATGTTGGTGCTTTGGATAGGTTAATCGGCTCGTTGAAAAATGGGAGTTAGTCCTTCATCTTTTTATCGCAGGTGAAATTCATGTACTCTACTAACTGTTGGCTTAACTATAACTCTCCAGAGGGAAGGAAGGCTTGGTAGGTCAAGGCCGCGTGTGGCGCAGTGGTTGGAGGAGCCACTGCGAACACACACGTGGAATCGATCCTCGAGCCCATGGCCCACAAAGCCTTCTATCTCTCCGGGTCGGCGAGTTGCTACCAGACTTGTCTGCGAGAATAGCAGCACTGGTTCGATACATCGGTAGGGTGCCGCGAGTCATTTTGTAAAGGCCAGATATGCTTTCAATCACCTTCAACGATGCTTAATGAAGTTGAATGCATAGCGCATCCCTCAGGGATTGATCAACGCCGAAAGCTTTATCCTTTTTAGTGCTGGCTTAGCAATTCAAAGTAAAAGGGACTCAGACGTGATGCTCTCTGTAATCCAGCTAGATATGCTTCCATTGGCACGATGGATTCTTCATGAAATTAGTTTTTGCTCCAATGGTGAGCAGTCCAATCCTTTTTCCTGCTCTTTGAGCTTGTTAAGCATTGTCTTTTCACTGTGCATGCTCCGTGTAGAAGTGCAACGTTGTCAGTAAAACAACGATTTGATGGGAATTTTCCATAATAACGTGTGTCTTTTTCGTCCCTATCGAAGTGAATTTATTATCCACCGCAGTGCAGCAATAAAACAGCTTTGGTAATATTGTGTAGCCTCGTCAAAACTTTTTTCTATTAGATATGGTCGTGCGCCGAAGCGGACATCTTCCCTTTGTGATGATATCGCGACCTACTTTGTGGTGCCATTAGGCGAATTCATGTCTATCGACTATAATCTCTCAACCGAAAAATGAATTTATATGGAAAAGAGCTGCTGGATTCAGTTGTCCTGAAAAACACTTCACATTCCTATTTTCATCCCCCATTCTGAATTTTTCTATCGTGTGCTTGTTTTCAATAACCGTTCTTAATCTGGCCTTGAAGTCTGCAATGACGATTTTAAAAAAAGAACATTTTGTTGTGGATTACTTCCTCCAACTTCTCGTAAAATTCATCACTTTCGGTTACATCAGCTGCACAAGTTGGAGCACAGTCGTTGGTGATACTAGCTTTCTTTCAAGAAGGAGGTTGGAAACGAATATGGCCCTCGCGCAGTGATAGCGTTTCACATGTGGTGACCAGATCGGAAAGAGATGGAAAGGAAAGAGACACGACAAATCCAAGGCCTGCGTTGTTTCGTAACGGAAATTTTTCTCTAGAAATGACAAGGGTTCGGCCATTTAACTGGTGTGTGTCAGTGTTTCCTCTTTCGGCTCTTTTAGAACGATTATATGGGCTTTGGAGCCGCCAACGGCCACAAGAAAAGCCTGAAAACCGCCCGTTTTAATAGATTGTTTGGTGTTATAGTTGTAGAGCGGGAAGCACTCTCCACTGTATGTCGTGAATTTGCTTTTGTATTCAACTTCCAATAACGTACAGTGCAACCGGCGATTTGATCACCCGTCACCCACCAACGCCGTAGAAGGGATCTATCAGTGCGCGAGGTACTGAGACTGAAGGTTTCGTGGTTAAGTCATTGTGATTCCCTAGAGTCCCAAGGTAAGCCTAGCCAAAGGCTTCAGGTCATCACCATCACAGAAAGTCGCCGGTTCTCTGGGTCACAAAGAGATTTGCCACCTTGTGGTCAATCTGATGCTTAAGATAAGCGCCAAATATCTCTTGAGATGTTTTCTTGCACTTACTTTAAAATTCGAAACCGAAACTAACCAAAAGGAATGTGCCGAAAGCAAAGCTTTCAAAGCACTCAAGGTGATCTTCGATCGACTTCTATGATCTGCTCAAGAATTTGGATCAACGGTTTCTTCTCTTTCCAGCAACTTCAAGGTAATACAAAGAGTCTCAAAAGTTTTTTTTTCCCAACTGATTCTCTTCACTCTTTGGTTATCATCGCATCTTTAAATTCAAGAATACTACGATACTTATATTACACTGAGACCACTTTTTTTTTTACTAGTGTACGCTTCACAGGGACTCGAAGATGTTCTCGAGTAGCAGCCATGACGCTTATATGGCTCCATCTCCTAAAATTTCTTCCAGTTATAATGATGCCGATATGTTTGCAAAACTCTGATTCTATGCCAGAGTCAAAACCGTGATTGCCCTTACGCGGAACTCACGTTTTACCCACTGCATTTTTGCCTTTCTTTCATCCACCTTTTTTCGAATCAGTCCATCCTTTCTATGCTGTGAAGAAAGTGAAGCCCACAGAAACGTCAGCTTTTTTGTGAATAGCAATAAAGTAACAATCTCGCGGCAAAACACTGGGTCGCACATGTCTGCGGTGAGGATGGAAAACTCTGTTACCCTTTCTTAGTGCCAGCGCGTCCACCACCACACCATGCGGATCCCTCATTTCGCCTTTCTCTCAGCCGTGTTTTATAAATGATAGCAGCAATCAGCCGTCGAGATTTACCTGAGAAACACAAATTGGCATCGAACTCATAAGCTGAAGCTGTAGTATAGATCACAATGTACTCACTTCTTACTTACTGCGTTTTCTTTCTTCATGGTAGATCATGATGTAAGATATAACTACAATGATTCTGAGAAATAATGCAGACACCTGCGGTAAAGAGTTTTGCAACTGCCTCAGGATTATTGCGGTTATATCTCACATTTTGCCTTACCATGGAAAAAGAATAGACAATAGAGAAAAAAGTGATTATATAGTATTACAAATGTTTTGAAAGGGAAGCGTAATTACTTGGATACAAAGCACATGTCCGCCTGATGAACGCCCGTCTTCCCATTAGTGACCATCTATTGCCCACGGCTTCAGCTTTGCGCAGTGGCGGCAAAATGACGAATTAGGAATTTCGAAGGTGCCTTTATCGGTGGTTGAAAAGTTTTCCCAATTGTGTGCGACAATGCTTGGAATATGGCTGTCGTACGCAATTGTTGATGGTTCCAAATTGGAAGGATTGGAAAACACACGCGAAAACGTTACTTCCTTATAATTAAGGATCAGGAAAAACGTAAAGAGTGGTCAATTGTGAAAGGTAAAAAAAAACTACAAAAAAAGGAAAAAATGGGAACTATGATGACTAGGACTTCCTTAAATGTACCTAGAAAAGGCTATCGCTTAAAAATCTGATAATGAATCCTACCTTTAAGAATTTCTAGAAGTTCAACTGAAGAGGCTACATAAATGAATGGAATACTGTAAAAAAGGAAATTCGGTTACAAAGCAAACGGAAGCTCCTCAAAAGCAGCTGTGAAGGAGAGAGACTTCTCAGCGGAGAAAACTGGTCAAAAGCCGTATAAAAAGCTTACATGAGAGGCATCTGTATGTGATGAAATTTACCTGCATCCTTGGATTGCCCGTCCTCACTAGATTTGAGGGCCCTGGACAATTTCCATTTTCGTAGAGTTTTGCTGGCTTAGCGGTTGTGGTTCCCTGGAGTTCCGAGGTCAGGCTAACCAAAGTCTGTCTGAGGTCGTCACCCCGCAGGCAGTCGCCGCTCTTGTGGGTCAGAAGGAAATTTGTCACCATGCGACTAGTTTGATACTAGAAAGGTGGTTGAACCTGGTATTGGTATACTTTTAGCTGGGTTCTTGATGGAAATTCCGGATCCTTTCTCAGCTAGCAAGACGCTGTTGTTGGGTTGAGTCTCCTCTGTAAAGCAGGTCCTAAAAGTGTGGAATACCTCCCACACACAGTAAGACGCTAAGCCGTTGGGAAGTATGTGATGATTGTTTTTTAACTGTATTCAATATTTTATTGCTACTTATTTGATGCACTCTGTCTTCCAGATAGAAGGTAGGATTTCCACACATTAAAAGAGAAACGCAGGTATTAGTCGTTCTTGCGTGACTCAGCGTGAGTGTCGGTTTTATCGATCATTAATAATTCGACATATTTAGGTATGACTATTAGCTATTTCCTTCTCGGTTTTTCTAAAATGACAGGGATGATTGGCCTGTGAACGATTTGGGAGGCCTTGCTTCGAATTCCTCGCTATCAAACGAGGTCGGCAACCGTCTCATGCCGCCTAGTCAGCACAATCAATTCTGGTCACGTAGATATGCCTGCCACCGAATTCCTCCATCAGCAATTGTTACCGATTTCACTTGCATTTCTGGATTTTTTTTCTTTTTTGCTTCGTTCGTTGCTTTCTAATAATATGAATAAGCAACGTCTTGTATCACTTACAGTCAGTGAATTCCCTCCATTACGCAGAGCAAATCGAATATGCCAAGAAAAATTGGATATTTCTCAACTAATAACGAGAAAACTATTGAAATTAAGGTTCATTTTACTCGGCTGGACTTCTGTGACATAGAAGTAATTGAAGCCATGTGATGTTCTATACGCTATTAACAATGCAAATAATGTATTTGTGTGCTAGACCGTTCAAATAATTGAAAGTGAGGTTCTAGAAACACAAAGAGACTGATCACATACGGCAGTGGCTTGTTTTGAGTACACCCAGGGTTATCAGTGGCAAGATTTATTCACTACTGGCAAAAAGTTCGGCGATTTCGACCTTTTGTGTTTGCTTAAAAAAAAGCCTTAACTTCATGAGCAATGCGAGATTAATAAAAAGCCAGGTCCTGGGAACGGTCAAAAATGGTTTTGTTATCTTCACAAGTTTTTCACTTTCAACGTTTTAACAAGCTAATGCTCCGTGTGGTTACAATATTTTTCTCCCTATACAGACCTTTCCACGGATCTCCCTCATACGAGGGATCTCGATCCGGTTAGTCGCGAGGCCACGTGGCGCGTCCCCAGGTGGCGGATAGGAGTTAATCGCGGATCAGAAGCGACCTTTGCTTCCCTGAGACGCAGGTGGACTCAGCGCATGGACTCCTGTTTCTGCTGCGGCGATTTGGCACATACTTTCAGTGTTTGCTAGGCATATTCATGCATGAGTGTGTGGGTGCGTTCTTGCTTATGCGGATTCTATTATACGAGTCAATTCAGCCAAAAACCTGCAATCAAGTGATAGCGAGGCGGTAAGGAGTCGCCTCCAACAAATAATCTCCATGCCCACCCTGGGAGAGCCTGGAAAACTACCTGTGGGTATACCCAGCACCCACGTTCAGAGCCCGGTAAGCTATGCGTGGGTATCAAAGATGCTAAACACAGTAAAAAATGGGCCTCATTCCCCTGACTCAGGAAGAGCCCCCAATTCGGCAGCGTTGGGTAGGACGAGTACAGAGAGGCTGCTAAAATCTCAGGGCCAATGGAAGCTGCCTAGATCACGAAGGACTATGGTGACGATCAGTACCTACAATGCACGTACACTTGCAACCGAGTCGTCCATAGAGGACTTGCTCATGCAAGCAAGAAGGATAAAGCACGACGTCATCGGCCCGGCCGAGACGAGATGGCACCACCCATTCAACGCGTCTATGGCACCCGAAAAGAAATTTTCCTCGAACAAGCTTAGTAGAGGAGTCGGCGGCTTCAGCCTTCTCGTCAACACGACTTTGCCCATGAACATCAATTCATTCGAACAGCTTAAAACCCGAATCGGACGTTTACGATTAGAAAGATGTGGATCAATGCCGGCTTTGACAATTTTTGCCGTTTACGCGACGACGTCAAACTATGACGAAGAAGAAGTCGAATCGTTCTATGCGGACTTGAAGAAGTTCTACAGAGAAGACCACACATTCTTCAACGTCACCATTGGAGATTTCAACGCCAAGATTGGACCAAGAAGAACGTCTAAAGAACATCACATTGGGACCCACGGATTGGAATGAAACGAACAGCGTGAGCGGCTTTCTGAGTTTATAATAGCGACCAAGATCGACCATGGTAACTCGCAATTTCAGAAGCCCCACCCTCAGCGCTGGACGTGGGAATCTCCTAATGGAGAATACTATAACAAAATAGATCACACTATAGTAAAAAGAAGGTTTTGCCTAACCGATGTTGCTGTTGTCCCAAAATTCTACACAGGATCAGAGCACTGTCTCCTTTGTGCACGATTCTATTTCTAGCGGAAAGGAGAAAATGCCGCTAAATTCAAAAACCGAGGTCCCAGAACCACCATAAACTGGTAATTATTCAATTCATCAGTCGGCTGATGGGAAGACACCGTTCTCGATAACATCAACAACGAATACGATCTGCTCATTCAACATCTTCACGTTAGCGTTATGAAAGCTGAGAATTCGAAAGTGAAAGTCACCAAAAGACGTCTTTTTCCAGAAACACTTGAACTGATACGCCAGCGTGGAATCGAACGAGCAGCAGGCATCCGGGAAGAAATGTCCGAACTTGCAAAATAATGCAGGCAGTCGATAAAAGATGATCTTAAGAAGAGAAGAGCACCAGTAATGGTAGAAGCTGCAGAGGCTGGGGAAAAAATTCGCAAAGCCCAACGAAGCTTTGCCAATCACAAGACTAAGATGATTGCACTCCGACGCCCAGGCGGAACGGTTACAGCGTCCAAAAAGCCAATGGAAAAATCATTCACAAATACTGCTCAAATCTCTTCGATAGCCACATCCACCTTTCGTCTTATGAAATAAAGGAGGATGGAGATGTTGTACCATCGGCTCACCCTTCCGAAATCCGGCTTGCCATTTCGTCGGTGAAGAATCGAACAGCACCAGGTCCGGACAAGATAAGACCAGAACACCTGAAGAACCTTCCGCCAGTCTTCGTAAATACACCGGTTAGGCTGTTCACACGTTACCTGTCTGAATACAATGTCCCTACTCAGTGGAAGACCAAGAGGACCGTGTTATTGTTCAAGAAGGGTGACCTGCACGATATCGATTTACAAGCCTTTGATTCAATTGAGATTGAACCAGTCTTGGAAGCCCTTGATATTAAAGGAGTCCCTACTCAGTACATAAAGATTCTTCGCGAGCTGTAGAAAAATTTCACAGCCAAGGTATCTCCATTCTACAACAATATTAACATTGACGTCAAAAGAAGAGTTGGAGAAGGCGATACCATCTCGCGAAAAATATTTACCGCCACCCTCCAGAACGTCATGTGAACAATGGAATGGAATAATATGGGAGTGAAAATTGATGGTCGGCAGTTACACCACCTTCGCTTTGCTGATGACATCGTTCTTATAACACCAAACATTAGCCAAGCGATTATATGCGTGCCGACTTTGATAAAGCCTGTGGAAAGATTGGCCTTCGACTAAATCTCACAAAAACGATCTTTATAAGGTACGGATTGGTTTCGTATGTCCCATTCACGCTCAACGGAACGAATATCTCCAAGCGCTCCAGTTATGTGTATCCAGGTCTTGAAATCAATATGATGAACGACTTAGCTCCAGAGCTGAGCAGAAGGAAACGAGCGGCTTGGGGAGCTTTCAAGAGGATCGAGGATGTAGTGAAGAGAACAAAGAACACGCGACGCCCACCTTTTCGTTTCAACGGTACTTGCTGCTTTCAAGTATGCGTCAGAAACCTGGTCGCTAATAAAGCAGGATGAAAGATCACTTAGCGTTATCGAACGCGCAGTCGAAAGGACGATGCTAGGAGTATTCCGTTTCACACAAGTAAGTAAGGGATGGGATCCGAAGCTCCGACCTGCGTCAGAGATCAGAAATCAAAGATGCGGTTCTGTACTCTATACGGTTGATGTTAAGGTGGGCCGGTCAAGTATGAACGAAAACTGATGGACAAGAGCCGTTAGTGACTGGATTTTCCTTGATGTCAAGCTCACTGCAGGAAGGTCACCGACCCAATGGTATAGTTTTTCACGAAGAGCCTAGAAGAAAGGTGTGATGCTCGACGTATCCCTAGAGCTAGCAGAACCCACTGGGCTGCTATTGCACGCGATAGGAAAAAATGGAAGATTTATCGGGGCCCGCTCGAGTCACTTGGTGATCAGCGGGACTACAGGTGATACAGGTGGTATAGATCTTCATCAGGCGCGTGTGGCGCAGTGATCGGAGGCGGCCTGCAACACACAGGCGGAATCGCTCTCTGCGCTCATGGCCCACCAAGACTTCCATCCTTTCCGGGGCGGCAAATTGGTACCAGGCTTGCCTGGGAGGATAGCAGCACTAGCTCGATACATCGGTAGGCCACGACGAGGTGTTGTAAAGGCCACATATGCAATCAATCACCTCGAAGCGATGCTTAGTGAAGTTGAATGTATGGAGCATCCCACAAAGATTGATCAATGCCGAGAGCTTTATCCTTTTTTTTACAGATTTTCCAATGTTTTTAAAAGAAGCAATGCGTCTAATAAAAGAGTATTCTCGCCCGTATGTCTTCGGAATGATTCACGTGCCAGCATTACCAGGGTAGGTTGCGCTACCATTGTGTGCTTTCCAGAAAAAAAAAGCTTTAGGAAAAAGCAACGGTAAAAAAGTCTATGACTATGCAACATAATAGCCAGTTTTCAGTCATTCAGTTTAGATCCACTCAGTTCCTCATTTCATCGCGTTTCAGGACACCTCTTAACAAGCTCTCCATGTCTGAAATACTTCAACTAGTCAGGAAAGAAACGCAAATTTACGCAAGAGCAAACGTAGTATGTACTAAGAGTTTTTCAGCACCATTAAATACACCATTATTTCTCCTAGCTCCAACAATAAGAGGACGAAGCACGAAAAAATATTTATAGTTAAAGACACCGTCAACATAGATAGGATGTAAAAGTACAAGGACTCATGTCTAAGCGTCTTCACAAATCCGGAAATTTCTCTTGCCGAGTTCTATCCCCGTTCCTAAATTTGCGGCTCAGGGAAGAACGTACGTTTAAAACGCAACTCCATTCGAAAGACTGAATTATTCCGAGAGAAATGCTAAAAGCTAAGCTGAATCTTTTACTGAGTCGTTTCCACAATTTCTTAAACCTTTCATCGGGGTTGCACCAGCGAGTAGGACAACATGAATGTTAGAGAGGATAGGCACTCTTATATGTTGCTTGCCTTCTTTTATTGTTAAAAACTCCTCATTTGATTAATCTGCATGAATAACCATAGAAGTCGTTTTCAAAACCCAGAAATGGCCGGAAATGTAGAGATTTTGTTAAGAAATTTTTCCGTATTTCATGGGCGACTAACAAAATAGGCGAGTGAGCATGATTCTATCATGTGAATATACTTCACTGTGAGTAATAATAAATGTGAAATTGAAACACCAAGTTGTACCTATTGAACGATTCGTCGATACCATGCAAAATATTCCTGGGTTGCAATTTACAGTGGACAATATTGTTTCAGGTTTAGTCTGGGATAAGTTGATAGTCTGATCGCTTTAAGTTGTTATGCTTACTCGAGATGATCGCCCGAACATTAAAGCAAAACCAAATATTTCACTTTACCGTCGGCAAATTTACCCAACATTAGGACAAAGAAGAACTAATTAAATTAAGGGCTTGATAATCACTCAAACATATTTTCCATGATTTTTAGGACGGGATAATTGCTGAAAACATGCACGACTTACCGTATATCAAGCAACCTGTTGGTCCAGAAATCATTTCGTCTATGACAGTTGCTTGTCAAAGTATACGAAATTATTCCATTAATTTTGTTAAAAACTTTTATTAAAATATTATGAAGAAAGGTCAGCAGATTTAAGCAATTTCTGAAACACTTGGACGAAGACGAGAAGATATGCTGCTTGGTGTACAGATCTTAGCCGCGGCTAACAAAGAGGCCTTGGCAGTTGCTCGCTGTACAGGTAATATTGTCTTTCGTAGTTAGTCACACGCTAACCAAATGTGCATTGAAATTGATTTCATGACACCTTTAGGTTTCGATCTGATACGTGCAGAATGTTTTGTTTTTGCTCACGTAGCTGATGAAGGATGGATGGACGGATGTGCTGGAGATCTCGTACGCTATTCTCGTTCGATTAACGCCGATTCTATCGCTATTATTACAGACGTCAAGAAAAAACATTCGTATGATTTATATATATATATATATATATATCTTCTGTGGACACTGCTGTGGTTATCGTCGTTTTTCATCTACAGCAATCACTCTTCCGTCAGATCGCATGCCGTCACTGGAGACTTGACAGTTGGTGAAGAGGCCCGAGCAGCGGAATTGTTTCTTAGTGATGGCATCGTTGTGACAGGGCGATGTACAGCATGTGCACCGGATTTGGGAGATATCGAAGGCATGCCTGGATTTATAGCATTTTAATATCGCTTAGTGCTAACAATTTTCTCACAGCACGATATTATGTAAAATATAACCACAAGAATGCGGAGCTGTGATCAAAACTCGGAGCCTCTATTTGGCTTCGAACAAGCGATTAGCTTTTTCGGGAGCCTACGTGCTATCATTCTTGTGGTTTTGCCCGGGTTCTTTATTCGTAAAAATCTGTAATAATCGATCCATGGGAGCTTGGATGGTGATTTCATCTACTAATTACCCATCACAACTTTTGGCCTATTTGAAAGTACGCAGAATGAGGTGCATAAAAAAAGTATAAAGTTCTGGGCGTTGATCAACCTCTGAGAGTTGTGTCATGCATTCGACTTCATTAAACATCACTAGAGCTGATTTAATGCATATCTGGCCTTTACAATGACTTACAGTGGCCTACCGATGTTTTGAGTCAGTCTTTCTCTCCTCTCAGAAAGGTCTGTTGCACCAACCTACCGACCCCGGAGTATGGAGGGCTTGGTGAGCCCAAACGCGGGATCGATCTCACGTTTATTGAAGGGCGCCTTTGGCCACTGCGCTACAATCACCCTATGAGATGCATATTCCTGCATTTCTCGTAAAATCGATGGCAGTTAAACTGAACGCGATGTGTTCAGCCTCAGTTCTGAGTTTCATAAAGTTCATAGTATTTTTCGAGGGCGATGAGAGACGGGGGTGATTTGTTAGATAATTTCTTTCTTTTGTGAAATAGTGTCATTAAACGTATAGTTTTTTTCATGCACATTATTAACGCGCATTATATTAGGTGGTGTGCAGGCTTTTCAAAATAGGTGCTCCGTCCGAATATTACCAGCTTTAGAATCATCTTTGAGGGTGCTGCATTTTCCACTTGTAAATTATGTTGGATACTTCCTTGAAATGATATATGAAGTAAACCAACGCGGTGGTCACGGATACAGCTAACATCTATTTTTGCCGTTATTAATGTAGATAAGAGTTCGAAACCACCAGTTGGATGAACGGATGGAATTCTGGATAACCAAATGAACTTTCATTTTCCATGCTTCTGTTTGTAAGCTTTTCTGGCTTAGCCAAGTAGTACTCAACCAAATATTGTTATATATAATGTTGAGATATTTGCAAAACTGCGGACCTGAAGTGTGTGCGGTGGGGAACGTACCCGCGCTGTTGTACTTACCGGGGAGCAGCGCGCTTCACCACCACACCATCCGGGTCCTTCCTTTTACCTGTCTCTCAGCTAGTTCTATCGATCTTTATGCCATCAGCAATCACCCGTCATTGGTAAGGACGACAGCGCGGGTTCGTTCCCCACCGCATACACCATATTTCGCAACATGCCTGCCATTAAAAAGAAAAAGGCAGTAAATAAAAGGGTTAAGATTGCAAATATTGTTGACTCGTTTTCAGCTCTTCTTCGTTTTACTTCATTCCTTTCTCAACTATACATCCTACTTGTACGGTTGCGGGTTACTATAACGACTAAGCAGTAAATGCACCCTTCAAAATTTCTCCAACAACTTTAATAAACCTTCGTAAGGAAGTTCATAAAATTTAGCTCAGTGAGAAAAAAGCTACTGTCACGAAGAAGATTATGTTTTGGCCTATCCTGTGCGCACTGAAAAGAACTTTGTGGTAATTCTTCCTACTTTTGTTCAGCAAACAAGAGGTGCTATTTTATTTCTTTATTTACGTACAAGCTGACGTTTCGGTGGATTTCGCCTTCCTCAGAGCTTGGAATGGTCATGCTGACAGAGTTTTCTATAGAAAAGAAAATCCTATAGGAAGCGGTGAGTGTGCAGAGCTGTGTTCAATGTGATTGAAATCTTGGTTTGGCGTTTTCTTTGTTTGGTTATGGAGGTATTTGGCCAAATAGATTGCTGTCAACTTGACCATTCCAGGCTCTGAGGAAGGCGAAATCCGCCGAAACGTCAGCTTGTTCGTTAATAAAGAATAAAATAGCAACTCGTGTTTGCTGAACAAAAGTAGAAGGAAATACTCAATCAATGCCGAGGTTAATAGAAAGTCGAACGTGGGAGTTTAGGGTTATTTATTCATCTTGATTTCTTAGGAACATTGCCAATATTACAGAAGTGCGATCAACATGCTCGTTGCCAATATTTGTGGGATCCGGCGTCAACGTTTCCAATGCTGATCAATTTGTAGGAGTGGATGCTTTTATTGTTGGTTCAGATTTTAAAAAAGATGGAAAATGGATGAACGAATTGGATATAGAGAGAGTTAGGTCGTTCATGAACAGAGTAAATTCATTTAAGTAGCGTGTACTGTTCCATTATCACCACTAAATACTTTCTATCATCTAGTTTCTCGTTCCATTTAACCGCTTTCTCGTGAGGCTGGAAAAAGAATGACTAATTTTATAAATTGGAAAGCTTTTACTAAACCATTTTCATCACTTCCTACTAAGAGAGTCAGATGTCCCGCCTTAGCACGCAATGTGGGCTCCATTACTTTTTCTGTTCGATTCACCGTCCTTCAACCGTCAGTCATAGAGGATGTGAGTTTCTTGCATAAACTACGCCAAAGTACAATTTGTTAAAACTATTTGAGTACTGAAAATAGATTTCTACAGCCCAGCCCTTTTTTGTTGGACAAACGTTGTAAAAATTTAACCATTATATCAAAGATCTCCTGCGAAGCACACTTAACTATTGGAACTCGAATATATTGAGAACAACGCACTTAGCGCACCGTTGAAATCTTTAAATTTGGCGCCATTCCCCGACCCCAGAGTGATGTGGAGCTTTGCTATCCCTGAGAGCGGGATCGAAACAGCAAGGTATGTAGCCACATCTAACTGTCGTTCTATAGAATTTCCTCAATTCACGCTTACATTATAATGTATGCGCATGTAAACAAGTAGTCAACAACATATCCGACACACAGAAGTAGTATTAAAGAGTCAGGATTAATACTAGTAATAAGACAGGACAATTTGTGCGGTGGATTGATGGATTCTTTCCTAAAGAAACTTGCTTTTCAATATCCAACGACGAGGTCACTTAAGCAGTTCCGGATTTGGGAACATTATAAGGTTATGGAGAACACTTTGCTCTGCTGCATTAATTAAGTGTGCACTCTCGATATAAAACGCCTTAGATTTTAAAGAAATGAAAAATTAACTGTCGAAAACTTGTTAAAGAAGAGCAGGTTTCTCAAGACTTCAACTGAAAAGCCATCGAGATAGACAGTATATTGTAGAAAGCCATCGTGCTACGATGGAGGAGACAAGCTTGTTCATTTCATTTCGCGCCCGAACTATGAGCACTAAAGTAATAAGGTGGAAGCAATACATTTCATGAGCTCCAGAAAATCGAAATTTCGCCGTTTTAAAGCTAGTAAACTTCAGCCTTGTAGAAAAGCACCTGTAGACTCTGAAGGCTTCCACTGCGACTACTAAAATTTACGACGAAATGACATATGCTGCTTGAAAACTTATTTTTGGAATGCATGGCTCCTATAAAGGTCACGTCGACGCGTATCTTTTATGCGCGGTGAGGAGCAAATAACAGATGCTTTCAAGGTGATGCCAAGAATAATAATAAGAGAAAGTCCGAAGTTTCGTCACGTGTCAAATATAGAACATTTCAAGTAGTCACGCATATGCGAAGGTAACGATTGCCGGGAGGGTCGAGTTGTGCGTCTTAACCCCTGCCAGCACTATACGTGAACAGTTAGCAAGCGTGTTCCATATGAAGGAAAGCCCATGAAAACGGTATTGATTCTAAAACTTTTCAAACATTTAAAAAAGGTTGGGCTTTTATGTAGATTCTCAACGGAAATTCTTGAACGATACGAGAGGATCAAGCTACACAGTCGTTGTTCTAATGTATTTTAAGTCCTATTAGCTTTAAGGTACTTTAAAAGCAAAAAAATATATTCAAGGAAAAGGTTTATTCCATGGAAGAGATTGCACACTGAAGAAGGCTTATGTATAGAAATCTTTTTCTTTTTAATTGAACGTATACATTGTAGAATGCTAGAACCTCTCATCGGGAATATAGGTATCCATCCGCGTTTCCACTGCCCATGCGTATTCTCCATCGTGAGGATCAAGCGAGAAAGACTACAATAAATATTTTACATAGTCTAGTAATTTATGCGGTAAATTCCTGTCGGTCAGTTCATTTTTCTTGTCCTTTTCTCTCTTTTCATTCAGCAATGACTCACTCTCAATCTATGCTCAACAGCAATACTATTTTTTCGTTTTACTTCACCAACACCGTCCTCGGATTGGAAGGCGGGATTCTTTTCTTGTGTATAGAAGTTGTATTCATAGTAGAAAATAGCCATCAATGCAAACACGAAAATAACGGCACACATGGCTCCTGAAGTATCTGCGTTAGTAGAAAAAAAATTGTGTGGTATAGCGATTTCAATATGTCTTATTTGTTAGAGGTTCCTAGGCTTAGCTCTCAAGAGCATGGATTGAAGGTAACCTCAATCATTTATCAAGCATTATATTACGCGCTTAATTTCTTTTTCACTGACATATCCAACAAGAGAAAATTTTTGCTAAAATATCAACTTTGGAAAAAAGAAGGGTTATTGCTCCAGTATAACTTTCTGCTCCTAAAGAATTGTGTCCTACTAATAATGGGGCGTTACAGAACATAAAATGACTGTCAGCTATGAAAAAACCTACCAGCATATGCGAAGAATTCGGTCGCCATGTTAGAAAACAGATTAAGCGCCGTGATTAGAACGATGATAGAATCACCAATGGCAGTGGTCAGCAACCAAAGTGCTTGTACAAGAGCTTTCATGGACGGTGCTGACTGTAAAATGCTATTAAATACGGCGCCTGAAATTTAGAAATGCAATTCGTCAGGAATTTTTTGGCGAAGACCAGATTGTTTTTCTTCGTCAATTTTTATAATATTGTCTCATAGTAACTGTATTCACATCTACTATACGCATCCCAACTCTGCGTGCATCCGACTGCTTTCCTCACACCCATCGTTAACGAAGGTCTCCCAATTTCTGTGCTTGGGTTAGGCTATTTCTTAAGGATTATCGTCTTCGTTACGACTGTCATTGATTTCTGGTCGAATTGATTTTCCCTGATTCCTGTGATAACTATCCCTCTGCGTTCTCAAGTTGGGTGGAAAGGTTAAGCTGAGCACAGATAGCTCTCGTACTATGTTGTTGACTCCGAAAGGATAAGTGGGCTACCAAGCATGCGACGGGGTTCAATCTCAACTGCGTTCGTGATAAACAAGCATCAACGCCATTGCGCTTTCTGAAATAGAAATTTATAAAACTATTTTTTCTATGCAGATGAAATCAATCTCCATCGTTCACCACCTTATTAAGACGAAGTGTTCGTAGGCGAAAAAATAGGATGTGGAGTTAGGAAATTTATCCGTGAGAAGTGGAATTGCGTAAGTCGACACAGAGCCCGGGCGTTTCATCCGAAGGCTGAGCTATGCTGACAAAACCTCAGGAATTGAAGCTTTTTGGCAGAAATAGTTGCCACATGGTAGATCCCCTAATACCTATACCATGGCAACAACGCCCAGACCCTTTTCTCATCCAGAAAACTTATTCAACAAAAAACAGCCAGTAGAGTAGAATTTTGACCACTTGAGCCTGAAATTCATGAAGACAAGCGCAAGTGTGCAAATGTGCATGTTAATAAAGTAAAAGCACCTGTGAGTAAGCAAATTCGTAACCAGTAATAGAAAAAAGAATTTCAGCAACAGTAATTATAACGATTTGCGGTATTTGCCATAGAATAGATACAGAATTTGGTTCCACCACTTGGTTAATATGCTTTGTTGGTTGATCCTAAACTAGCGAAAATTATTTTTGTGATTTTCTGTAGTTGAAGGAATCTATGGAGAACCTACAACATTGCTGGAAAAGTTTCGATTTTGTTGCAAACCTTCGATCCGGTAAGGGCCAAAACGTACACGGCACCCTGCTCGTGAACTTCCATCCAGACACCAGTGGCCTTCACAGTAATGTTCGTCTTCGGTGGTGTTTTCGAACCAACGTTCTTTGGAGTTCCATCCAAATAGTATAATTGCCATCGGAAAAAAAGCTTTTTTTAAACTATGTTTTCTGATCACATATCGTTTCAACGATGTCATACCTAGCACAATGAAGAGGCAGATAATGATTACATGACGTCTGATTGTGAGAGGAGTCTGTCACTGGTGCTTAGAAAACCGTTTTAGCGAAAGAGGAAAAGTGCAATGCGAACAGTACGAAAAGATACCTCATCAAAATTTTGAGATGTGGACAAAGTGCAGGTATTAAATTCTAATGAGCTTTGATAAAATTCTCATTTCTAAAAAGAAGATAGCAATAAAAAGACACTTTTTGTCTTCGGAATTCATACGCAATTTCACACATGAAATAACCCGATTTTTGAAGCCTAAACATCTGATTTGAACGAAGAATTTCGCCTCGAATTGTTCCACCGATCTGTTCACAATCATTTGATAACGTTCCGATTTTCAGCTACTTAGTGAAAAACCTTGTCGAAAAGAAATGTGCTCTTCTATTCTTATCTCTCAGTACAAGGAAGAGAAGGACTGGTACTAAAGGAGGAACCGTTCCCCTTCTTACTAGGTCCCAGTCATAGAAAAAAACTTTCTAATTAAAAGCATTCTTCAGTACACCATCAATATCTTTGAAAACTAAGTGCTAGTTTTACATTAACTTTAAAAACTATTTTAGTTTTTAAATCGAACAAATTGAAATGTTTAGCTGTGCGCCATTTCTTGGACTGCATCTTGTCTACTTTTTAGGTAAATACTTTAAGTACCAATTGCTATGACTTTAAATTTTCTATGTGTTTCTATGAAAAGTGGAATAGCAAAACGGGATCAATTTCCTTAATCCATCGCAGAAACGGCGTTCAAATGTTTGTTTTTCGAAGCCTATATACATCACTTGTGATTTACAAATGCTAATTCTTTTTTCGTTAAAAGTTAGAAGAGTATTAAATACCAGAACTTATAGTTAACAACTTTTAATTGATGGGTCTCCGGTCCATTCACACGGATTACTTGCTAGCACACTTCAGTGATATCTCACCTGGGAAGTATTCTGACTCGCCGAAACGCAAGCCTACGCAGCGCACCTCCATTCGCCGATGGGGTATGGTGCACCGACCAAGATGAGCGGGTATGCTTTCACAATGGGACACGCACAGATTCAACGGATAGACTTATTTTTCTTAACGATCTTTGCCTTCTATAAAAAACGTGTTTATATTTGTAGGTGTTATGGGTATATGTAATGTATCTGGTACATGGATTCGAGTAAAAGCGACTAAACAACACATGTGGAGGAAGCAGCTTACGGTCGTTTCTGAAGATAAGCCCTACCTTACTAGAAAAGTCTTTCAGTGCGTATAGCAATGCACCTGGGCAAAATCCTCTACCAAAATATGTTAAAAATAAAATCCTCTGTAGGCTTTCCAAACAAGGAAAGCTTATTGGAAATCTAGGGTGGGAACGGGAGGGAATGGAGAATTCATTTTTGCCGGTTTGATTCACTGAACGGTTGACAGAAATACATTGGTAGAGGCAATACCAAAGACCCATCGACGTTGGTCAGGTGAAAGGGTTAAATATCCTATAAAGGTTAGGGCCGCCATATTGCACTTTAATATAACCCTCTCATGGAACCACTTGTCGTAGCGTTTGAAGACACAACTTTAATAAACATCCCATCCTTGATTCAATCTTAACTAATAGGTTACCTAACCGTTCAGGGCTGATAAATCGTTCCATAATTGCCTATGAGGATGAAAACATTGACATAGCAATAATTAGAAAGACCGATTTCCACGTAGTTTCGGCGTGAATACATAACAATAGCTTAAGAACTATCTCTGTTCAACGTAATACGAGGTTGCTGCTGACTTATTGGCTTATTGATTTGCTTCCTCGGTAACCCACCCGTAAGAAAAGTGCATAGTGCATTCCGAAGGAATTAAGTACCGTCATGCTCACTTTTTATCCTCACTCCTAACAAGACACGTATAACAAATTATATGATATGCTATAGCTTACTTTCCAGGTTTCACCGGCTTGAAAACATATTCCACAGCGTAGTCTGTCGAATTTCCCTTAGCAGTCATGTAAGTGGAGTTGGCTTTTCGATCATCGGTTCCACCATCATAGTTAGTCTCCCAATAGTAGAAATCTGATGGACTACGTGGATTACAAGGATGTGCCGGATCAAAGTCAGTGGCATCCATTCGGCACATTACAAGATTTCCATCGTACCTTGGAGTTGTTGCGAGCACGACTCTGTATAAGGAGCAGGTGAAATAGATCTCGAGGAAGATATAAATAGGCAGAAAGACTGCGCAAAAGGCAATCAAAATTCAATATTGATAGTTGGTTTGCCTACATTTGCACTGAACCGCAGAATCGCCAGATTTATTCTCTGCAGACCAAAAAAACACACTCCAATATATTTCCGAACCACCATCGCAGTCATTCACCGGCCTTTGCAAATCGCAGTTAGGTGTGCCACCCTAAGACTCTCTACTAGGTGGTAGTCACTCGTGGCACTCATTTATGAGGATATCAAACATCAAGCAGGATATGGATGGAGATATCAAACATTTGCATTGTTCGAAAGACCTTGTTTCAGTGATAATCAGCTGTAAATCAAAGTTGAACAACTAGCATTTCCGGCTAGGAAAACGCGGTAAGCCGTAATGAGTTTTTTTTACGTGACGTCTCATCAAATCTACTGTGCGTTTCGTGTTTTTTTCGGCTATTACACAAAGGTTTCATGTTATTATGAATGTCGCAGAATATTGGTTGAGTCGATTCTGCTTGTAATCTTGGAGGCAGCCGAGTTCAAATAATTCGTATTTCCCACATGGATTAGATAAGTGCGTTAGGGATGGGGTCAAAGCAGAGCCTTGTATCCTGACGGAATGCATCACTAACCACTGCGCAACTCCTCTTCCTAGTGGGTTTTACCGCGACATGGGTTAAAATCTATGAATTTATTTCATTATCTTTGTTGGCAAAAAGAAAGCCGGCGAAATCCTATATGGAGAAAATCGTTATCTTCTAGTGCTTTACTTAGTTATTTAATTTTGGTAGAAAAGAAACTATCTAGTTGGTACTGAATTGCTCGGTACTAATAAAGAAATGCTCCAATATTCGTTAGAGATAACAAAATCTTTTCAATAGAACTTCATGTGCACTGCAAAAGCACGATTTAAATGTGGAATTGATATCCGCACCCTAAACTGAATTCTCCGGTTCCTTGTGTTGGTTTTGATGGGTTTGCCGCACCTTGATAAACACCATTCGGACAGATCGCAACATAGTAAATTTTTGTCGTATTCAGTTTAACGTCTATTGATTTCGGTAAATCCTAAAATTGGTGGTAATTTAGACATACCTTTCAGTTTTTAAATTTTTAAGCAGATTTAAATATTATGCTTGTAGATGCACCTTATATGTGTTTGCAGAACAGCCTGAGTAGTCAAGTTTAACAGGAACTGTCCAGGTTTTCGTCGATGAGGTAGGTGCTTTCAAATGCATGGAAGTTTCGCTGGCTTCACGGCTGTCAACATTTGACTACAAAATGATTTGACCATGGCCTTGTTAACAGTAGAATCGTTCACTGCTCATACTCCCAAAATTTATGTCTTTACGGAAAAAAGCTAACCACATTCGGTGCAATGGTGAAAGGACTATGACCATCGAAAGTGACCGTTACGGTACAATTGTTCAACTGATTCCACATACTGACATAGGCTTCATCAGAACTGGGCAAATTTGGAAGAGTTTTCTAAAACTGTGGTAACACTTTAATGATCTAATTAATACTCTATCCCACTGACGGGTGATTGCTGATGGAAAAGACCGATAGAACTAGCTGAGAGACAGGCGAAACGAAGGACCCGCATGGTGTGGTGGTGAACGCGTTGCTCCCCGGAAAGGACAATAGCGCGTTCATTTCCCACCGCAGACACCTGCAGTCCGGAGTTTTGCAAATATCTCAGCATTATAGTAGTTATATTTCGCAATATATATCCTGCCGTTAAAAAGAGTAGGCCGTAAGTAATAAGCTGAAATTATAGTAATACTGTTCCGTTATTCGTTTTACTCTTTTTAAAAATGTTTTTCGAGTTTTCTTGGCAAATAGGCAAAATTTTTTTAAAAAGCTTATAAAATAAGATTTACGTTGACGCTAATCTGCACAAAACCAGCGACGGCAAGTGAAAGCGATGCGAGTAGTCCACCAGCTACCATTTTTCGCAAGGGCCTGAAATGAATTCCATTGGAACAACCATTGATTTAATAAACAAGAATTTTTCGATGTTGCATAAGGTTTTAGTAGCGCTAATTCATCCTTTTCTGCTTTGTTCTATGTTACACTTGTAGCCTATCTTAACGAAGCACGAAGAGTCATGCACGATCCATCACAAATTCCACTGACTGGTAACTTTCCGATTTTGTGAAATTCTTTCTTCTTGGAGTTTCGAAAGCAGCGCTAGGGCATTCCCACTTCGTCAATCCTTGCTAACTAACAACTATACGGAACCAGAACAGCAGCGACTCTTGGCGCTGGTTCACTTTTAACTGTTTCCGGACAGAGATGTCAAATTTTCTCTAGCAGTCGTACACAGTGCTAGCGAGCTAGCGAGATTAACCTTTGCTGTACATTGCAATTCCACATGCAGGAACACCATGAAGCCACAATAAGGTGCTAACCTATGGAAGGCTTATGAAAACAAAGAAGTAGCTAATTCAAACTAGATGCCGTTGTGTTTCCTTGAGAAAACGAATCAAAAGTAAAGGTGATTATATAAAGGATCGCCTACGTGATGGCAAAGCATTTAGCAATCAATGGGTAGATGATAATCTGAAAGAGTGGGATGAACAATAGAATCAAAACGGCGTTCAACGTTTGCATTTGATCGGGAAGAAGAAGTAGATTCCCGAAAAGTCGGCAATCCATCTGAATACCTGAAAATATCCACTTTAGAGATACGAAAAAAAACCGGCCTTTAAAAAACATCAAAGCGGAAAATACAAAGATTATATCGTCAACTCTTCCTACCCTGAATTAACCAAATAGAACCTTGTTGGTCGTACAATGCCCAGAACATTGGCACAGGAAGAAACATAATAAGAACTCGAAGGAGTGATTTCACGTCGTCCAAAAATTTTTTCTAAAAACTCTAACGAATTATAAGGAAAAAATTGCAAGAACAAATGATTGCGAATTGAAAAAAAGGAAAATTTTGAACTAAATGCTAGAAAAAAAGGAGCCGAACCAGAATCATAGCATGTAGATGTTTTTTTAACAAAAAAAGGAAAAAAGCAAAAAGAAGTTTGGTAAACATCCACCTTATTTTTCTAAGAACCGACTTTGCTCCACTCTTCACAGAATGTTCCCGAATAATGGGAAATTAGTGAGAAAAGTCGACAGAGTTTAGGATACGAGATGTCTCGATTATGTAGCAGCATATATATATATATACATATATATATATATATATATATATATATATATATATAGACATATTTATGGCGCGTATGACGCAGTGGTCGCAGGTGCTCGATCTCTGCGCCCGTAGCTCACCAAGCCTTCTTTCGCTCCGGAGTCTGCAAATCGGTATCGGACTTGTGTGGGAGGATAGCAGCACTGGTTGGATAGATCGGTAGGCCACCGCGAGCCATTGTAAAGGGCGGATATGCATTTACAATCCAACCATTCCAATCCAACAATTACCTCCAACCAAGCTTAACGAAGTCGAATAAATGACGCATCCCACAGGGATTGATTAAGGCCGAGAGCTCTATCCTTTATTTATCCTTTATATAAATATTTAACGAAACATGTAGAAAAAATTAGTCTCGTCGATTTTAATTAGAAAAAATTGCCTACCTTTTGACAAGCTTCTTTATTTCCAACTTCAAGACGATAATTGAGGCATCTAGAATCGAGAGTTGAAATTTTTGAAAATTTCATTCATTTTTATGGTTTTTGCCACTAGTGACAGTTTCCTATCGAATTCTAGAGATAATCAAATAATTACTTCAAATCACTTTCGCAAACATGTGTATCCATGTAGTTGTCTAACCAGTGTTCCTTCTTAGTCTTTGATTTGCACTTGTTGGAAAGGGCTCGCTAGAAGTGAGTGAGATAAATGCATTAGTTACAGTAACTGACCTTTCCTTAATAATGAAGAAGGTTCAGCTAAATCAACTACACCAAACGAACACGATGTTTGAGTTCAATGAAGAACATGAGCGCAACAAAACCGAGAAAACACTATGGGTATTGAGTGCAGTCATGAGTCAATTAATACAGATCTTTTGTATGCCATCATGTTAAGCGCAGAGTATTGTAGTGCACCAACCCCAAACACTCGAGCGACCTCTCCAAACACGTTTTCTTTTGGAGGTGGCTTCTTGTACCAGAACGATCCGGCCATAAACAAACCTGTACACGTGCAATAACTTTCAATGAAATCGTTTATAATCTTATTGCATTGCATGCAATGCGCGCTAATCAATCGCTGCTGTTAAGTCAAAGTGAAATGATCATTACATGTTGCGAGAACCATTAAAATTGCTGGGATTCCAAATGCAAGAGGATAACACGAATCTTGACCGAGACATGGCTGAGCTAAAATAATATTAAACAACGTGCAGACTTTTCACGGATAATGATTATTGTAGACATACATCTGAATATTGGCGAAATAAAAGTAGATATCATTGAGCCTGCGTTGATAGAGAAGTAAAACATGGAGAAAAACAACGACAGCATTCTTTCCTGAATATGAGTTCATGTTCGTTTTGAAGATTGAGAGTGAAAAATGGCTGTAAGATATAGAAAAATACTGCTTCTTTAAACGTTACCTATTATTAACATAATGAGAGTTCTATAGGAAGAAGTTTGGCCAGGCTGTCTTCGGAATTACAGGAAACCACAATGGCTTAACCAGCAAATCTCCGAAAAATGGTGATTATGCTGGGGCCCGCACTAGTGAGGGCGCGCAGTTCAAGTGTCAAGTAAGTGTAAAGAGAAGTGTCCTCCTAACGATTCACTGCCTCATCGCGCCTGAGAGGTGTTCCTGGGTATTGGGCTGCGATGTACAACAGTGGAATTCATCCCCTGGCAAGGTCTCCCAAGCCAAGAAGGAATCCTGTGTTTCCATCAAGAAGCCTTAGTGAATGTTTTTTTTTTCACAGGATTCACCACCGTCCTGGCATCAGAGTCCTATGGCGGCAAATCTCCCTCTGAGCCACAAGGGCCGTGACTGCTTGTGATGGTGACGACCTGGGGCAAACTTTGGTTAGGCTGATTTCAGGGAACCACAATGGCTAAATCAGCAAATCTCCGAAGAATACATAATACGCTGGAGTCCGCACAACCAGTGCGGGCAGGTCATCCCGGTATCCAAGTAAGCGTATAGAGAAGTGCTTAATCGTAACATCAGCAGATTGATTGGTTTTGCTGAGTTTCAGAATCAAACGTGTAAATAGCAATGTCGAATGGTATATTTTAAGTAAAAAAAAAACAAATTCGAATCTTCTAGAAAACGAGTTCGTATGCACTGCAGTAGAACGATACTGGTAGTGTCACAGAATTGAATGTTTCCGTTGCAACACACACCTGACCAATTTCAAACTGATCTCCTCCAAAAGCTGACACACAAGGCTTTATACCACCTGTTCCAAAGCCAATAATAATCAAACCTGCCAGGTCCATCCATCTGAAAATGGGCAGTTAAGGAATTTGAAGAAATAGCTTTCTCACTTTACTCACACCATCTCTAACAAGACGTGACAAGTAAACCTCAGTGCAAGCTTTGCTTATCTGGACGAATTCCATTGTAGTCGTAAGCTTTGACAAAAATGTCACTTTTTTCACTGTCACAATGTCACAAATTCACTTTTTTTCAACTACGAATTTTAAAAGAATAAATAGTGTAACTGCTGAACGAAAGAAATAGGCTGTAACAACAAAATAAGACAATTTCAAATCTGAAAACTTACGGATGGATTTTTGATTCCTTATCTTTGATAGACGCTAGAGCAAGAATAACTTGACCACAGGCATACAATATGGAAACAAAAAATATAGTCCTAAAATTATTCTTAAAATTTCCTTTCTCTCCTCCTACTTACTTTAATAAAATTGGTGAATCTGAATATCACTGTGCCATAATACACAGGAAATACTCCTTTTCATCTCTAGTTTTGCTTTATTTTATTCCGTCTACATATGTAAAGCCTACAGTAGAGTTCCAAACTAAACGGTGAAATTCCTAAGATTAACTAAATTTGAAGTGTCTAACGTATAAAATGTATCAAGAGTATAGAACAACAATGATGCTGAGACATATGTAAAACCTCAACCCCCAGCCAGATTCGAGTCCTAGACTACTTTTAAAGAGGGCTCTCGTGTTAACCACTGCACCACTAACACTCTTGATTTGCTTTTATTTCAATCAGCTTTCTTCCTAACGCTGGGATCAGCAATCACTCTCCAACGGGACTTATTTGACGAGCATAAAACGGCACTAAACCCAATTAAACTGAGGGTGTAGTCGAAACCACAATGTTCACTTTTTTGTTTACTGCCTATTACAATTTTTCACGGCTGGGTATACTGTGAAATATAACGACAATGATGCTAAGATCTTTGCAAAACTTCGGCCCGCAGGGTTCTGCGGTGAGAAACGAACGCGCTATTACCCTTCCCGGAGATTAACGCGTTCACTACCACACCATTCGGGTCCTTCGTTTCGTCTGTCTCTCAGCTAGCTTTTCTATATACCACTGCCATAGGCAATCACCCGTCAACGGGACTGAAATGGGAAGCACAAATCGATATTAACCCAATTAAGGTGAGGCTGCATTCCAAATCACAATGTATAACTTTTTATTTGCTGTATATCGATTTTTCACGGCACGATGCTGAGATATTTGCAAGACTAAGATCACAGGCCGGATTCTTCCTTCCTTTTTCTACCAATCTTTGCCTTGAAAAAACAATATGAAATAAATTAGTTAAATTAAGGGGCAGATAGCATAGTGGTAGTGATGTCAACCATCATGAGCAGGATGCTAGTTTGATCCCACACCGGGTTCATTAAACCTCTCGTCCCTCCAGAGTCGGGAAATCAGCACCGGACCTGTTCGGGAAGAACCGTTCTCTAGAATCCAGGTAGGAATGCTCCAACCCGGCTATCTCAGGACTCTAGCGAGAATCGAAATCACTAGCATTCTACGACATTCGAGATGAAATGAAAATCCTCAAGCAACAGTCGAAACAACACGTAAAATTTGAAAGAGCTTAGTGGATGATGGATGCGAGGAAAGAAATCGAATGAGAGAATTGCTGGGATCCGCACAGATGTGAAAGTTGGGTCGCATAAAATAGCAGTAAAAAATAAAAACGAAATGTTATAAAGTGAGGCAGTCCCACTCGTAACAGCATGGCTCTGAGGAAGGTGAAATCGCCGAAACATCAGCCATCGACAAAACAACAATAACAGCAACAATAACAAGAACAACGACAGCAATAACTTATACAAGCTTCACATCAGCTCAACAAGATCAGTTCATAAGGACACAAATAAAATGTTACACATTGTGATTTCAGCTAAAGCCTCAACTTAACTGGGTTCATTGCAAAATTATGCTTCTTCCCGTTAACGGATTGCTGGTAGCAGCGTGAGGGGAAAAGAGTGACCGAGAGACAGACATATCACTGGCCTCACTGGTGTAGTGGGTGGCACGTGTTCTCTAAAGCTCTCGGCTTTGATCAACCCCTACAGATGCCCTATGCATTTTGTTTCATTAAGGATCGATGAAGGTAATTAAATGCATATCTGGCCCTTACAATGACTCACGGTGGCGTATCGTTATATCGAGCAGAGTGCTGTTATCCTCCCAGACAAGTTTCTTTTAATTTGCCAACCCTGAAGGGATGGAAGGTTTGGTGGGCCAGGGGCGCTGGAATCGATTCCATGTGTATGGCAGGGCGCCACTTAACACTGCCCCACCCGTGCCCATAGCACTTGAGATGTCGGAAGAGGTAACCGCGGGTTTGAATCTCTCCTGTGGTCTGAGTTTAGCAAACATCTCAGCATTATAGTGGACGTATTTCACATAATAATCTTCCATGAAGAAATAATAAGCAGTAAGTGAAATGTTACAGTTAATGAGATATTGTAATAATAGTTTCATTATTTTTTAAGTCAAAATTGTGGTAATAAGCCAAAATTGTGATTATAGCTACAGCCTCAGTTTAACTGGGTTCGTTGCCGATTTGGATTCTCCAGATCAATCCCGCTAACGGGTGATTGCTAACGACAAAAGATCGATAGAATTAGCTGAGAGACAACCGAAACGAAAGGACCTCCATGGCGTGGTGGTGAACGCGTTACTCCCCGGAAAGGACTACAGCGCGTTCGTTCCTCACCGCATACACTTGCAGCCCGGAGTTTTGCAAATATCTCAGCATCATTTAAAATAGTTTCATTACTAAGATTTACTAATAACACTCCAGAAAACATCACCAAAGCTTAGAGAATTACCCATACTGATGAATTATACAACAGGGACAATTTTTCAACACGTGATATGTTATCGATGTGTTTTTAAAATAAGCGGAACAAATTTTTCAAGTCAAACTGTATGAAATAGCGTGCATGCAGTTGATTATGGTACTTCACTAGTTTGCAAAGGCACGTGTGGTTCAGTGCTTGAAGGCGCCCTGCAACACACAAGTGGAGTCGATCCCTGCTCCTATGTCCAACCAAGCCTTCCATCCTTCCGCGGTCGGCAAATTGATACCAGACTTGTCTGGGAAGACAGCAGCTCGATACATCGCTAGGCCACCACGAGTCATTGTAACAGCCAGATATGCAATCAGTCGCCTCCAACGGCACTTAATGAAGTCGAATGCATGGCGCATCCCTCAGGGATTGAGCAACACCGAGAGCTTTATCCTTTTACTAGTTTGTAACATTTTCTGGGAATAAATATGAAGTTGGTAAAAGGTGCCTACTCACCGAAATTTCCCAATATAACCGTCAGCAAGAATTGAACCAAGTAATGGCGTGATATAGCAGAGAACAGTGAAGCCATTAAAAAAAACAGTAGACTGACTATCGTTGAATTTGAGGACGTTCAACAGATACAAAATGAGGACCGCTGAAAATCCGTACTATTCTGTTATTGCTTTCGACTATCGGATTAAATGCTCTGATTTTTTCCTTTTTCTGAACAACTTAACTTTCTCACTTTTTCCGCCATTGTAAATTCTTTAACGCCAAAAAAGTACTATACGCGACATCTACACTTTTCTCTGAATGGGACTTCTTATCGATTTTATGAAAATGAAAAAATGGATTCATATGAAAATCGTTTTAGTTTTAGCATTAGTGAAACGACAACAGCAAATGTGAACAAATGAAATCAAATCAGTAAAATTTAGAGATTCATTGTTCATATCTTTCATAGTAATGTTAATATACATAGTAAAATTAGTAACGGACTAAAAATGTCCAAGTCAATGAGGAAAATCGTCAAAAATTTTTTAAGAAAAAATAACTGTGACAGGTTTAGGTTGCTAAATTCAAAGATTATTCTACTCATCTCCTCCGTTCAGATTTTGTTTTCTCATTCCATTCATTCGGAAAAAATACGACAGAAGTTTTCTAAAGGCTTACTTCTCATTCCATAGTACGAGAATCGTTCACAGAATTCGTTTGACACAATGCATAATGTGGTTTTAGGCCAATGTCGTATCATCTCTCCCCATGTGGTGTACATCTCCTTCTTCAGTTCGGGTGACATCTCGATTTCCGGTTCATTATTACCATCTGAATGATAGGCTATTTACTATTTTTTTTCCTTCTCCATTCTCATTTGTTTCTCTGCTATTCATATTATTTAGCTATTCTCAAAAACGTACTTGCAGACTCAATGTTACACGTTATAGATAAAGGAATGCACAACTAAATCCAATTTTCAAATTTTAAGGACTTGAAATCTAATCATAACTCCACTTAAGACAAATAGAGAATTCAAGATAAACAGCTTAAGCTCAGAACCAAACAGCGTGTGTCGGAATTCCCTTCATACAAACACATAACATCAACCTTACTTCAATACAAGGTCGCTAGATTTGCTCTATCTGAATATTGAGTCGGTTCAATTTGCCATCTTATCAGTATTCAATAAGGTTATCAAGCAAATTCACTTAGAAGGGAGAAAAACGATACCAAAAAAAGGCTACAACACATTTATGCTGAGGAAATTGAAACTGAGGATTGCGAAAAGCCTCATTCTAACGGTGAAATAGAAATTACTTTTACAGAACTAATTTTGCAAAAACTGACAAACCCACATACTTATGAATATCACACCATATTCTTACCGTAATTTTCCACACAGATGATTTAAGAAAAGTTTTGCACTCTACTCATCTGTTGAGCTTTTCAATATCGTACCTAGTGACAATGTTAGTATAGGAGGATTACTGTAAAGAGCGAAAGAAAGGCAAAATGATTCGGTTGGCATCTAATAGTAGAATTAGATCGTAGTCGTAATCGACAAGGTGGTGTTAAGGTAATCTAAATACTAACCTCTCGTGCTCGATCGCTTTTTGTCGACCATTTTGGGCAGCTTAATCGTTACGATGCGTGCCTGTTGTATTGGTTGGGGTTTTGTTTTTGGTGACGATGTATGAGGCAGGCGGCTGAATCAGGAGTAACTAACGTTCGTTATCTTCAGTTGTGACGACAGACCAACATGTGTCAGACACCATTGGCCTATGCACTTTTAAATCAAACCATGTGTGCTGTGAAAGTAAAATATATATAGTAAAAAAATAAATTATAATATCCTTTGCTAGTATATAATTATATACATATAAATGTATATATGCATATATATATATATATATAGTACCAAAGGAATACGAAAACGGTAAGAAGAGATCTACCAGTTATGCTGCGCAACTATGCGCTTCGATAAAAACCAATCATTACAGGTGTAGGTAACATTCGCCGCAGATAATTTAGAGACGCTGCATTAGTCTCTGTTGTTAACACAAAAGCATTTCAACTTTTATTAACGCACTGAACTTTGTTCCCCTTGTTCAACAGCGTCACATAACGGCATCACGCCGTTGACGCGACCTCAAGCCCATTAATGGTGTCGAATGTTTGTTGATCTCCAATCAATATCTCATTACACTTGTTGAATCGTGCAGCGATTATTTTATGACATAGTCCTTAGAGGACAATAAAAACGTTGGTTTATGGTTCGGTTAGTTAACACTGATAAGCGTAAGAAAAGCGAATTTATTGCTCTTCAAATCTCATCATTTATTTCTACACATTTAAAATTAGTCATTAACAATTTCAATTAATATTATGAAAATAGCATGAGAGAAGTGACTTGATACTGTTTGCTAGCTTTGGAGTTATTATGTATTCTATACACTTTGTGAGTCTGAATTTGGACACATAAACCCAATCCAAAACATAGAAATACACTAATTATAAAATATTGCTCAGTAATTCTTAGCGTTCTTGTTGAACAAACGCGAGGTGTTACTTTTATTCCTTATTCATGAATAAGCTGACGTTTCGGCGGATTTCGCCTTTCTCAGAGCCTGGAAAGGTCAAGTTGACAGTAATCTAATCGGCCAAACAGGCTTGTTGGTGAATAAAGAATAAAAATAACACCTCGCGTTTGTTCAACAAGAATACAAAGAATTAGTTGATCAATGCCGAAGTTAATAGAAAGTCGGTCGTGCGAGTTACTGCAAGATGTGCCAGCGAGATTCTTCCGACTTGTAAAGGAAGCGCTGTCACTTAGACAGAAGATTATCTTAGCTTGACCGTCAACACACTTTTTCCGCTACTGTCCAAAACATCGAGTCGTTTCGAACTTCATCAAACGAAGACGACTACACGACGTATGCGGACAACCAGAGAACAGTCACCGAGTATTGGACATCGAATTGCGAATACTAAGCACCTGTCTACGAAGCCGACAAAACCAGATGTTCGCCAAGTGGAAGAAGTGCGAGACGAAGGAAAACTTTTGAGCTTCGTATTTGGAGGACCGCCTCTGAAGGAAAATAGTTGGTAGGTCAGTGCTGATTTGCAACTCTATTAGGTCTAATGCTACAGTAACTTTGCGGAAAAAATTCGAAGACCTTTTGAGTAAATCGCATAACACAGCTTCAAGAGCGCACGGAAATACCACTAACGAACATCAAACAGGTTACAGTAGAATAAATAATGTGCAAAAAAAATTCAAGGTCAACCGTGTTAGGAGGCATGACCCTCCCTGACGGTGTGCGATCGTTATTAGAATTGGGACTGAGTTTCTCGCCATCTGAACCGATTTCCAAGATAACCTTGCATAGGGTCGCATGTAGTTTACATGAACTTCAAGATAGACTCCGCAAAAAAGCTAGAGATGCAACGCAAAATAAGCGCGAACAACATCAAGTGGGGGCCCTACAAATGGCACCATTTCCCCCGACGTTCTTTAGACAACAAGAGCCCAATAATGAAGTTGATGTTAAATTTCGGATGTTTACGAATGAAACTCTCAAAGTCCTTAAACACTGTCGCGTGGAAAGATACAGCTTAAACCTCACTGAAGTGCAAAAACGTGGTATGCGAGAGGTAAAAGAGCTGATAAGATTGAAAAACATAAGACTATCCGTTAGTGATAAGGGTGGAGTGTTTGTTGTAATTTCCCAACAGTTAGATGTTAAGATAACTAAAGAACAGCTTGAAGATGCTTCACTTTATCGCCCATCATCTAAGAAGGAGTTTAAAAGTAAATACCGAAAATTGAACCACGAATAGGCCAAAATGGCAAGGGCTGCTGGTTTGAAACCATCAGTTATCTCTCAACTAAAACTGACTTACCAATACGTCCCGTCATTTACTTGCTCATAAAGACTCATAAGTTACTATCCAGCGATGATCTTGCGTCTACCGATCCATCATTGTTTAACGTTAGACCTATCATTAGCTGTGTAGACGGGCCAACGGAAAGGACAACATGGTTTTTAACCCTAATATTCAACCTATTGTTGAAACACATTCCAGCCTATCTTAAGAATACCAAGATGTTTCTGGATCGTCTACGTACTGCGCAGCACTGCAGCACGTACGTGATGGAGTCCTTCGAAGTTACCGCCCTTTACACAATCGTGTCGAATGACTCCGCAATGCAAGTCATATTCGAACTCCTTATACAGCACAAAGAAGAAACAAACATGTATGACTTTAAGAGAGCAGTTGATGGCACTCTTAAAAAAATGCTCATTCTTCAGATGGTCCGGAAAGTACTGCGCCGAAATAGGAGGGTTGACAATGGAACGACTGGCGCCAAGTCTTGTCATTGCGTTTATATCTAAGGTGGAAGCACCAGTGACCGATCTCGGTCGTTACTCTACTATAGATATATAGATGACTGTTTTGTCCCTCGCTCAACACAAGAGGAAATGGACAACTGTTTCGAGTTGTTAAATGCACAGTCGGAGTATATCTAGTTCGCCCGAAAAAAGCCGAAAGATAAGTGGCTTCCATTCCTAAACGTCCAAATTCATCTGTCAGAAAATGGCTACAATACAAAGTGGCACCGAAAGCCAAGTATTAAAAACATCTTGGTTCATTACCCCTCTTCTCACCCCTCTCACACGAAAAGGGCACTTGTGAGAAACATATTTCACACAGCAGCCAACTTGTGCACGGGAAGAGAGTAGAGAGAGGAGTCCCGGAACTTAGCACGGCAAGTAGTCATTTCTAACGGCTACGAAACTGTAGCTTGGGATTGGTGTAGGGAAAATCCTAGGCCCTCGAACGGCAACTTTAGCGATAAAATGCTCCCAGTTAGTTCGTAACCACTATACGATCTTCCTCACATAGGAATCCAGAACACAAGTGCGCAAAATTGTCGAGGCGTTCTGGATTAATTCCAGAAAACCGAAAATGAATAGCAGGGAAGAATGCCCCTTTATCACGCGTGATATTGGAAAATATGCAGGCCTGTTATTCTGATGGGAGAAGCACATTACGCTTCCATGTGAATTCTGTGCGGTTGGTCACCACGCTACATACTCAGTGGAAGACTCATAGAAAGCGGTGTGTGCGAAGAAGCTATAATGTGTTCAATTTGATTAAAATTTTGGTTTAGCGTTTTCTCTGTTTGGCTATAGAGGTGTTTGGCTGAATAGTTTGTTGTCAACTTAACCTCTCGGGGCTCTGAGGAAGGCGAAATCCACCGAAACGTTCGTGAATAAAGAATAAGGTAACACCTAGCGTTTGCTCAACAAGAATAAGAAGAATTACTTGAACAACGCCGAGATAAACAAAAATAGGTCGTGAGATATATTGCTCAGCGTTCAGAAGTTTAATATATAATAACTTACTTAGATAAATGGGCAACCAATCCCCACTGGTTGTGCAGGCTCCAGCATAATTTTCACTTCCTCGGAGTTTTGCTGGTTTAGTCACCATGGTTCTCTGGACTCCTGAGGTCATCCTCGCCAAAGTTTGCCAAAGGTCGCAGACTACCAAACAACCAGTCGCAGCCTTTGTGGATTAGAGGGAGATTTGGCACCATGTGGCCTTGATTCCAGGACGGTGGTGGATCCTGGTATTGGTTTACATTTAGCTAAGCCTCCTGATGAAAACGCCGAACTCCTTCTCAGCTTGGGAAGTTGCTGGAGGGATGAATCCGTTTGCTGTACATCGTACCCCGACACTCAGGAACCCCTTCCAGCCACGATAAGACGGTAAACCGTTGGGAGGGCAGTAGTATATGCTATTTAATATATATATATATATTAATAGTAATACTTTAGCGAATCGGAGTGCTTCCATCCACAATTACAGCAGCACAATTGCTTCCCCAGAATCCTGATGTGTGGCAAAAGTTTAGAAAACAGCATATTCTTTTGTCCTATTTTAGCGAAAAATGACCTAACAAGAAGATTCATCCAAATATTTAATACATTAAAGGACCTTCTCAACTGTGGTATTAACAACATCAGGTGAGAAAAATGTGTCCATTTTTCCTCGGTTATATGCGGAAATATGAGGTGATCTCTTGTTTTTACTATTTTTGTCGACAGATCACCTATTGGGAACCCAGTAGAATTCGCCGTGGAAACTGGATATACCAGTGGACGGTTAGGGTTTATCAATTAGTGAAATCAGATGTGGAAACTGGATATAGAAACAGTAGAATTTGCCCATAAAATACGATAAACTTGCAGGAAGTTTGTTGCATATTACCGTAATGGATTTGGCTAGTGCATTCTCAGAGTAGATGTGATGATTGTTTACCGAAGAAAACCTACAGCTTTCCATGTATGTACATCACTTGATTGAAAGGTTTTTAACTCGATTTGAAGTATGCAGTCAACACACTTAAATATTTTCACACATTTTTAATACAAATGATGTGGTATAATACTGGCTGTGGCTTAATAAAATACAATATAGTATGACATGAAATAGCATGCCATGATACAATATGTTATATATATATATATATATATATATATATATATATATATA
>UYYA01000773.1:0-33814 GCA_900624975.1 Angiostrongylus costaricensis | reverse complement strand
GTGGGATCGGACCCATGTCTATTGTAGAACATCTGTAAAGACTACGCTGTATGCGCTCTCCTAACGATGGGTTTTGGTTTCTTTGTGACCCTTTGTGATGTGGTTTGTTGCAGACCAAACCTTCTCCCCCCGCGCCCACAGCAGCGTAGACCCGGCACCGGACCTGAATTGCCCGACACTGTGTTGTTGTGGCGCTTGCAAAAAGCTCTGTAAAGACGTGTTTAACGCATAATATGCAATGGAATTGGTAATGTAAATAGAAAACATATTTTTCTAGCAGAACGCAGGGTTTCCACCGCTACACTGCTCTCTAAGAAGAGTTCACATGGGTCTAAATATAACGCGGCAGAGTTTCCGCATCATGAAATTCAAGTTTTGTAGAAAAAATTCGCGTGATTAGGTGATTCAACAACAAAACAACCGCGAAACACTCAATCAAAAGCATTTTCGCATAGAATTATAACAGAAATTAGTTGCTGTTGAGGCACTACAGAAGGATGTTAGAGTGGAAATAGTTGCCAGAGTACACGACCGGAAAGAGCGGCATTCGGAAAGTATGCAGGATTTTTCCTTTCACGCTGTTTCTCAAGTGATGTTCTATGGCGTTAGAGACCTTTGTAGGCATTAAATTAACATTCGACTGAAATTTTTCAGTGCTTGCTTGAGCTCGTTCGCCGTCGGATGCTCACACCACGTGACCTTCCGTTGAGCGCTAAATACATTGTGGGCAGTGGGCTACACTTTTCCGGCCCACTTACACAGAAATCGTCTTAATTTGGATTCGTAGGCAAATCTGCTTTTCGAAAAATCGGTAAAACACGCCGCATCAGTGAGTTTTGAAATCGAAATAAATTCCTGACCATTAGAAAGCAAGTGTCGGTGTTCATGAAATTTGGTGCGGAAAAACTCCGAGCATTGGGACTGTTACAAAATGAGTTATTTAATGCAATTTTGCATGAATCTATCGCATACAACATATTAGAGCGTTGCTATGATTAAACTGACATATATTTTGTAGTGGGGCACGTGTGGGGCGGTGGTCAGAGGCGCCCTGCGATACACTCATGTTAACGACACCGCCGCATCCATGGCTCACTAAGCCTTCCATCCCTCTGGGGTCGGCAAATTGGTACCAGTTTTGTCTAGGAGGATAGTAGCGCTGGTTCAATACATCGATAGGCCACCGTGAGTCATTTTAAAGGCCAGATATGCATTCAATCGCCTCCAATCATGCTTAATGAAGTCGATGCATGGCGGTTCCCTCAGGGATTGATCAACGTCGAGAGTCGAGTTCCTACAATAAATAGCACGGATGAATGGCCAGAAGTCATACGCGGCCTAACCCCGTATGTTCGCATCGATTTCTGATGTGGGATGGTGCAGTCTTCAACCATATGCGACTATAATCAGCTGTTCTAATCTTACTCATTGGAAGTCACATAAAAAGTTGTGAGCTTTTCGAGAAACCGTTGATCATATAATTACCGTAGGGTTTTTCGTCTTTTGTAAGTGTTATTGAAGCGTTTCGAGTAGTAAATTGTATATCAGTATACCCTTCCAGGCTTTGAAGAAGGCGATGCTGCCAAAATGTCAGCCACTGTTGTATCGTATTGTGTTTTTCTATGGAAGTAAATGTAAGCTGTATAACAACCTAGCGATTGCTGAACAAGAAAACGACGCGTTCATATTCCAATGCCGAGGTTAATAGAAAGTTGATCCTGTGAACAATATATACGTATATATAATATGAACATGATGATGCTAAGGTATTTGCAAAACTCCGGACCGAAGATGCCTGCGGTGGGGAACGAACGTGATATTACCCTTTCCGGGGGCTAACGCGTTCACCACCACACTATGGAGGTCCTTCGTTTCGCTTGTTTCTCAGCTGGTTTCCTATCGATGAGCACCATCAGAAATCACCCATCAACAGTAGAAAATTAGCCGAGGGACGGGTGAAACAAAGGAGCCGCATGGTGTGGCGGTGAACGCGTTAGCCCCCGGAAAGGGTAACAGCGCGCTCGTTCCCCACCGCAGACACTTGCGGTCCGGAGTTTTGCAAATATCTCAGCATGGCTATGGTTATATTGATTTAATTATAACAACGCGCTAATGTGATATAAACAACAGATTCATGCGAATTTGTATTAAGTAATTCCTTTTCTAGTAATTCCAATGCTCGGAGTTTTTCAGCACACAATCTCGGGAACACCGGCACTTGGTTTCTAATGGTCAGGAATTTATTTCAATTTCAAAGATCACTGATCCTGCGTGTTTTACTGCTTCCTTAAGAAAGCAGGTTTTTTTCTAATTTAAATCAGCATAATTTTTGTGTAAGTGGTCTGGAAAAGTAAAGCTCACTGCCCAGAATGTATTCAGCGCGCAACAAAAGCTCATGTGGTGTGAGCATCCGACTGCGAACGAGCTCAAACGTTGAAAAATTTCGGTCCAGTGTTAATATGATGCTTACGAAAGACTCTAATCTTATAGAACATCACCTGAGAAGCAGCTTAAGACGAAAAATGCGACAGATTTTTCCCTAATAACGAAGTTCTTGCAATGAAAATAAAAAGAGCACGCGAAGTATTCGAAGGCCATTGTGGCCGATGAGTGCAAGGAAAACGAATCCAGTACGAGAAGTGGAATGCGCACGGTAGATGTGGTAACGGTTAAGGTATAGAAATTTTAAAAAAAACTGTGACTTTCTCGCAATGTCATATAGTTGGATTATTGGTATTGACTCGTCAGGTTTTCTCTTTGGTTTACATACAAGGCGGAGGTAGCTAACAAGCGAGGTCTAGTGCCCGCGAATTCGTAACTATGATTGGGCTGACTCGATACCCACTACTTCTCTGGCGCTGCGAACCTCTTTAATTCCACTTTTGCATCATAAAGCGTTCAGCCGTTGATCACAGATTTCGACCCATGAAACGGGGTAAGGATTCTTAGAAAACTGAGGCATACAAAAATGCAAGGAATGGGATGGTTTCTTTACTGGAGATGCATTTCGCAATAATGCATCGTGCAATGAACATCTCCTATGCGCAGCATGTTGGCAGGTAAATTGAACTTCACCCATATCATTACATTAAGTCAACATCCCAGGCGAATACTTACTATAACTAACTGGGTACCACGCAACATCCTCAATTTTGCAAGCGCATCCAAAAGGTATGTGAAATTGACGGGCACCATCGCTTCGTTCAAATCTCAACCGATGCCTAGTTGTCAATATTCGTCTTGAGATTTACCAGTTGGTGAAATATGGCCAACGTTGTGATGAATAACTTCTATGCGTTCACTGGGTTTCTGCCCAGAAAAAACTGGTTTTCGTTGGTTCCTGAACAAAATGAGTTTATTGCGCTTTATTCCATTTCTCAGCCTTTTTAACCACAATGCTTCATAAATAGAAATCTTAGACAAATAGCTTTCCATACTAGGTTTAAACCAAAACCCATCGTTAGGAGAGCGCATACAGCGTAGTCTTTACAGATGCTCTACAATAGACATGGGTCCGATCCCACGCCCTAGGCTCACGAATCTTTCCATTCAAAATGTTGACAGCAAAATGAATGTTTTTGAAAGAAAGGTTACAACTTCGACAAAAGGCCGTGATGAATGTAGTTCAGACATAAATGTGTACATCGTGTACGCATAGGCCTCTTATATTTCCTATTTGGAATCCCTTCGGTGATTTTTGATCCGTGCGAAGATATAACAAGCCCTGATTGTTACTGTGTGAATACCAACAGGCACACTGACACTTACCGTGGAAATTCAAGCAAACGTGCCACCTCGTCCGGAAACTACTTTTTGTTTCCATATCAAAATGAGAGCACCGATCCTCTCCTTGGTCGCAGTAGAAAATCTGTATTGGACAAGCCATATAATGATTACGAGAGGTGTAGGAACACAACTCCGTGCACCGAAATAGAACACAAAAAGTGCACTAGCAATGAAGTCAAGTGTCCGGTTTATACAGTGCGCGAGCATGCATGCAAAAACCAATGCGAATGGTCCCAAAAGTTTGATGAAATAGACAGCTGGGAACTCGACAATCATTCTTCTAAGTACACATGGGGCACAAAGCAAAGCGGTGATGGTTTTCATGTGGTAGCGACGATCCTGGTGCAGGCCTGGGAACATTTTAGATGAACTCCAATAACCAAATATAGGTAGGAAAGGAGAACGCCTCAATATCACACTTGTTGTTCATTTATTTTATATTTTACATGACCTGCGATCATACCTACTTTTGCGTATTCAGCTAGTTCTTGGATTCGATTCCTCTTCCTCGAATTCACCGTACCTGATGATCTTCGAGAATTTTTCGTCCCGCCAACGCTGCTGTTTGAGGATTGTACGTCTTTATTATGAATGTCTAGGAATGTTCGTCGAGTAGATTCTATTTGCATTCTTAGAGATACCCGGGATAAGTCATTGCCACGTAGATCTTAGGAAAGTGTTATCACAGGTGACGTGGCGTGTTATCTCCGATTAGTGTGTTGATCCGAGTAAGCTTCATTACCCACATTTTGTGAGCGAAAACACGAGCGATTTTACTACAGCAGTTATGGATATGCAGGTGGCAAGAGAGGATAACTCGAAAGAGTCGAATATTACTCGATGTTCCGTACATCAAAAGAAGATTGACACAAAGGTATGCGATCGTAAAACCTTGCAGTTTACGAGAGATGATAGAATGGCTCCCGTTTTCATTTCTAACGTTTCAGGAGCCTGGTATTGAGAAAGTGTTTAACAAGAACAGTGAACCGGAGAAGTTGAAAGGAAAGGAAGTTCGGGATTTTTTGCGACGGCGAAAACAAAGTGTTCGTGATCGTCCATTGGCAAAATTAGCCGGTGATCTGAAGAATGGTAGGAAAATTACAAGACCAGTTTACGAAAACCGGAGCAGAAAGTTAATGCTCAATTTTAGAATGGGAGAAGAGAGAAGATAACGGCATTGAGTGCAAGAAGAAACGAGAAAAAAGAGTTAGATGGGCCGACCAGTTGACATCACATCATTCGGTGAGTGACTACAAGGGATCAAATTTAACGCGAGAGATTTTCTTCAATCGAATTCAAAATAGGGTACAGGATTTTTCTGGAATTTGCATATATCTGCAGAAAACCTGCCAGACTTTTTGTTATATCCCAATGAAATTCTGGTTTTCTAGAAGCTACTCCCGATTTTTTTCTCATTTTTCTTTTCTTTGTTGCAGTAGGTGTTAGTATTGCTATTGGAATCCGAAAGGTATCTCAGAAGATGGGCAATGATCAAATATTTTAGGGGAACATTGAGGCGAAAGGGAAGAGTGGTTGGAGACCCTGGGCCGCGACGTTCGCCGAGAAACCGCGCGCAACAATTGGTTAAATTAGCCAATATTGCGAAAGGACCATCCACTTTGATCGGCGCTGCCAAATGAGCCGAATGTTCTTTTCAAGTCAATAAAAGTTGTCCTACACGCTCAATATATTTCAGTGTGTTTCAATAAAGTGCTGATACGACCTATCATGCTTAATTCTTTTCGAAACTTTGTTTTCTCGCATTTCTTTCCTTCATATAAGGTTCTGTGATGTTGAGGATAACGTCAGTAGACAGCGGATGGCACGTAAATTGGGATATGCTAAACTTGTGCGCGTTTTCCCTCTCATGCAACGATGTGATCCAGAAGGGCTTCTCTTGACATGAAAGGTATTCTATCATGTAAGCTCTGAAGGCCTTCTCCTGCTACTTTTTGGCACCGGAGGGCTATCATGTTATTCTATTGGGTAGTGTGGATACTCTGCCTAGCCTCTGCAGTGATGGCTGCGTATAACACGTGCGATGTCATGTCTATGTATCAGGTCCAGTATATATATTTACATATGTATATATATGCATATTTATATGTGTCTCGCGCAAGGTTTACGAGGGATGTTCATAAGTTCTACATTAATTAGCTGTTAAGACAAAGTTTATATAAAGTCGGTCCGTTGAGTGTTCATTAGTGAGAAGAGTACTGGTAGTTATCTCTCCATATTTATGTGTAACCTATATCAACTTTAAATAGAATAGAAATTTATGAAAAGATTCTAAGTAATACTCTCACCGTATGCTACCTGAGCTAGGAGCGATAGCTTTAATAGAAAATAATCAAATGCTGACATTTGAGTACAATCCATAAGTAACGAATATAATGGACAAAGGATAAAGCTCTTGGCGTTGTTCAATACCTAATGGGCGCGCCACGCATTCGACTTCATTAATCATAATTAGAGGCGATTGATGCATAACTGGCGTTTACAGTGACTCAGGGTGATCAGTGTATCGAGCAAGTGCTGTTGTCCTTCTAGAAAATTCTTATAGCAATTTGCAAACCCCGGAGGGATGGAAGACTTGGTTACCCACGAGCGCGGAGATCGATCCTATGTACGTATCGCAAGGCGCCTCCGACCATTGCACCACAAGCACTTTAGTGCAAAATATAAGTTGCTTTAATTATAACAACGCTTTAGCATAATGTGCACGATGGATTCATACGAAATTTTATTAAATAACCGATTTTGTAGTAGCCCCAAGTATTCAGCGCGCTTCCGTTTTACCGTCCGACAGCGAACGAACTCAAACACTGAAAAATTGCAGGCGAATTTAAGTTTAAATTAATTTAATGCCTTCGAAAGATTCTATTCTTATAGAAAATTATCTGAGAAATAGCTTCAGACTTAAAATGCAGTATATGCTTTCTTGCAACGTCAAACTTTCTGGTCGCGGACCCAGGCAACCATTTCCACTGTGACATCATTCTTTAGCGCTTCATCAGCAACTAGTTTATATTGTAATTTTATGTTAGAATGCTTTCTATTAAGTGCTTTATGGTTGTTCTGTTGTTGAATCACCTAGTAACGCGATTTTTCCCACAAAACCTGAATTTCGTGACGCCGCAACTCTGCCACGCTGTGTTTAAACCCATTTAAATTATGCTTAGAGAGCAAAGTAGCAGTGAAAACTTTGTATTCTGTTAAGCAAATATGTGTTCTATTTACAATAAAAGCCTCATTACATCTTATGCATTAGACTCGTATTTCCAGAGCTTTTTCCAAGCGGGACACCACACAGTGTCAGGCAATTTAGGTTCGCGGTAGTCGACGCTGCTGGAGGCGCAGAGGGGGAAAACCGCGCCGTAGATAAGCAGCAGCGACGTACGACAAACAGCTTGTTGTTCGCCACTCGTCTCATCACAAATGTCTGCCGTAGTTACTGGTTCGCCCACTACGGTTGCGGAGGTTTCCAAGCCAAAAAAAGCCAAGGAAGCTTCGTTTCATCCGACGTACCCCTCAATGATCCGCAAGATGGTATCCAAGTTGAAGGTATCCGAGTCTGGATCATCGAGGGCTGCTATCCTGAAGTTCATGATGTCGCGCTGCAATCTTGCAGACTATTTCACTAAGGTGATTTTCCTACCCATTTTGGCAGGTGGTTTCCTTCTGGTTCTTTGTGATGTTCTTCGTTGCAGATCAATTCCCATCTCCGCATTGCGCTTAAAAATCCTGTCATGAACGGTGAATTGAAGCAGATTAAGGGAATTGGAGCGTCTGCAAGCTTCAGGCTTGGTAAGAAGAAGTCCGTGTCGGCGACTAAGAAGGTAGGTGGTGGACGTTCTGCACATTTTGTTCCGCATTTTTCGGATGGTATAGTATCCAAGAATTTAAAAGTTCCGGGTTCTAAGACGAAAAAGATTAAGGCATAGACTGGCCGCCGTGTAGCCCTTCATCTTCCGGAGATCTCAAGCACATAGTTGTATTTTTTACGTGCTTGAATAAATATGTATGTAATATGTGATAAATATTAATAATTGGAATTCGTAGTAGTGTTACTGAGCGGTCAAGTGTTGCCTGGGTATGTTGCTGGAACTGAATAAACTCTTTGTCGTTTGAACTCTAGCCATTCGTAGAACAGTTGCATTCAACTAGGGTTCACAGGTTCCGATAAGGCTTTCCGTTACATACGGCTACGTTTAAGCGGCAGCATGCAAAGCTCCAGATGGCAAGCGGAGTCAACGATCTTTTGCATTGAAGACATAGATAAGTCATCATGTTATGTGTGAGTGCGAGTGGATCCTGTATTGCCTTTAAGTTCTCTCGCTGCTTCCTCTTCGTGTCGGTTAGTTCGCATGGAAATTGCTCCTCCTTTGCCACCATCTAAGCTGGACTTTTTGTAAACAGATCAAGAGGTGCGCCTCACCGTTTTTGTTAAATTTTTCCTGCTCTGTGGTAGCCGCCATCTACGGATGTGCTCAGGTGCGACTGGTGCGTAAGTGGTTTGTCCTAGAATGATTGTATGATCTAATGGCTTGAAGAGGTGCTAGCTGCGTTCTCACTAGGATTCTTGTGGTGGAGCAAAAATTTTTCGACAGCCTAGTTAGGAAATTTGTTACCTCAGGTCCAATGTATTAAATGCTATTCATAATCCTTCAAGTATGGCCATTGGTGCAAAGATACTACGAAGCTGGGCTAACGTTTGGTCCAACAACGAGTGGGAAAAGACTCCGGTTGTGTTGGGCACTGTACTATAATGAAATGTAAACAAGGTGCTAACCTTTGAGCATAGGCATTGACCACTTCGAGAACTTGAAGAAGAATTTAAATTGCTGCTCTAATTTCCGCAAACTGATTATCATCGATAAATTTTCTACGTTATCTACTTACATGTTTGATTCATGGGAATGCTTGTCTTACGGGTATTGTTTCTTCTATCCCTTTTATTTCCTTAATTTTCCTTTTAGCTTTAGACGCCTACTTGGATATTTATACGGTCCGTCATCTCTGGTTGTGCGAGCCCCAGCATGTTCTACACTTTTCGGGGTCTTGCTGGCTAGGTCATTGTGTTTCCCTGGAGTCCCGATGTCAGCATGGCCAAAGTCTGCCCGAGGGTCATCACACTATAGATAGTCCCGGCCCTTGTTGATCAGAGGGAGATTTGCCACCATGCCACTAGTTTGACACTAGGACGGTGGTGGTTCCTGGTATCGGCTCATTCGTAGCTGTACTTCGTGTTAGAAATGCCGGACTTTCTCTCGGCCCTGGAGACCCTGCCGTGTGGATGAATCCTCAGCTGTACATTGCAACTTGATACCTAGGAACACCGCCCAGCCACGCTCAGGCTGCATGCCGTTGTGAGGTATAAGTATCACCTGTAGTTCCGTTGATCGTCGAGTGATTCGAGCGGGCGCCAGTAAATTTTCCAATTTTCCCTGTCGCGTGCAAGAGTAGCCCAGTGGGTTCTGCTCTCTCTAGAGACTTGTCGAGCGTCATATCTTTCTTCAAGTCTCTTTGTGAAGAAGTCTGACCATCGGAACGGTGACCTTCCTGCTGTGCGTTTGATATCCCCAAGAATCCAGTCACTAACGGCTCTTGTCCATCGGTTGTCATTCATACGCATTATGCGTCCGGTCCGCCTTCACTGTTTGGTGTACGCAACGGCATTTTTGATTTTTGACCGTTGACGCAAGTCGGAGCTTCGGATCCCATCCTTTACTTGTGTGAAACGGGATTCTCCTAGCATGGGTTCTTTCCACTGTGCGTTCGATAACGCTGAGTGATCTTTCATCCTGCTTGCGCAGCGACCAGGTTTCTGACACATACGTTAGGGCAGGAAGTACCGTTGAGTCGAAAAACTGGACACGGCGTCAGGTGTTCTTTGTTTTCTTCACTACATCCTCTATGCTCTTGAAAGCTCCCCAAGCCGCTCGTTTTTTTCTGCACGGCTCTGCAGCTAGGTCGTTCATCATATTGATTTCCCGACCTAGATAGATAGAACTGAAGCATTCGGAGATATTCGTTCCGTTGGGCGTGAATGGGGCATGCAAAACCAATCTGTTTCTCTTGAAAACCGTTTTCGTGAGATTTAGTCGAAGGCCAATCCTTCCACAGGCTTTATCAAAGTCGTCGAGCATACGTTCCGCTTGGTTAATGTTTGGTGTTATAAGGACGAAGTCATCAGCAAAGCGAAGATGGTGTAATTGCCGACCATCGAGTTTCACTCCCATGTTGTCCCATTCCAATGGTCGCATGACGTCCTCGAGGGTGGCGGTGAATAATTTTGGCGAGATGGTATCTCCTTGCCTAACACCTCTTTTGATGTCAATTTTAATATCATTGTAGAATGGTGATATCCTGGTTGTGAAATGTTTGTACAGCTCACGAAGAACATTTATATACAGAGCAGGGACTCCTTGACTATCAAGGGCTTCCATGACTGCTTCTATTCATTTGAGACAAAGGCCATCTTTAAATCGACGAAAGTGAAACAGAGCGGTCTCTTGTACTATCGCTATGCTTGAATGAGTTTTGTCATCGTTTTCATGCGGTCCATTGCACTAAATCCTTTTCGAAACCCTGGTTACTCGCGACTGCCCTACGCCCAGTGTTATACTGTCCACTTTAAGATGAGTCAGGAGCGGGTAGCCCAGTTGTTGTGTTCTCGTTCATTACACGAAGTGCTAGACCTACCGAGGCGTTAGTTCGATCTTGCGCTGTGTCCAAAAACCCTCTCCTTTTGTCGGTGTCTTGAAATCGGTAACAGACACGCCTGGCACAAGTTCACTCCCTTTCATCTAAGTGGGAACGTGCTAGAGCGGGTGTGTTAGGGTTCCAAGGGAACCGACACATCATCGACTCTTGGCATTCTTGAAATGCCACGCATTAACAACGCTGAACGAATGATTGTTGACTTTTACAAGGTTTGCAAAAAAAATCGGTCTTTGACTAAGTCTTATGAAAACACTCCTTTAAAGAAAGAATTTTTCTCATGCTCCGATCACGTTCAGCAGAACGAAAGGGAGAACCTAAAAATGATAGAACGATCCGAACACTATTCAACTGTATGTATAGCCACACAGATGAAACGTTCACCTTCACACTGTGATGGCGGATTGTCTGAATTTGTAAGCAATGTTACCATTGCTGGAAACTTCGACATCGTATCGACGAGCTCAGAAAGTAGTAATGTTCTATGGTGTGCACGGGTAACATGAAGATAGGCATTCTAACCGCGAAGAAAGTTCCAAGAAATACGCTTGCACAAGAAAAAGAAAAATGGGAAAAACTTGCAATGAATAAACTTCCTATACTTCACTTTTCGAAGTTTCAAAACTTCATTCGATCACAAACAAAAACTTCAATAGAGGATAGAAGCCACTAGGACCAGTTACAATTCGTACAAGGGTCATCAAGCTTTCCATGCCTCCGAGGTAGGCCTACCAGACTTGTCTTGGAGGATATCAGCACTGGTTCGATACATCGGTGGGCCACCGTGAGTCATTGCAAAAGCCAGATATACAAAACACCTCTACAATGTTTAATGAAGTCGAATGCATGGCACATTCGTCAGGGATCGATCAAAGCCGAGAGCTTTATCGTATTTAGCTTTATAAGTTCGTAAGGGGCTCTAATTGGTAAGTACTCCAAAATCTGGCTGATTTCAAGGAGCTTTCACTACGCCGGCTACATTCGCGGGTCAGGCTCGTCGGACCGCGTATTGTTGGAGCGCAAATGAAATGCGCATTGAAATCAAAACGTACGATGCGAAACGTACAGCAAGGTATATATTGGAAACAATGCGTATGGTCGTAAAAGGGTTAACGATAGAGGTGTCCTAAGTGATAGAGAATGTAAAAGTCGGATTTTCTGAGGATGAATTGAGATTTGTGATGCAAATTGTGGATCTCTGCACGATAATCCTAACGACTCTTCGATCAGAAGACGTTTCCTTAGCTTTTATTTGTAAGATACAACTATCAAGCTCACCAGCTTAGAGATATGGCGGTTATGTTCTGGTCCGCATTCGAAGAAAGGAAAAAAACGCGCGCCACCAACATGGTTCACCGACGGTCTCTAACCAATCGATACTGCTCCAACGACGTCTCATCGCGTTTTTGCACAGCAGTTTTGCTTCTGGACCTCGCAACGATGTCTCTGACCGTAAAGGAACGAATCGACGTGGTTCTTTTTGCTGGAAATCAACTAAGCTATCGTGAAATAGCTGACGAATTTAACAGACTGCATCCAGATCGTAAGCCAATTTCCAGTGCAACTGTTGGCAATCTCCTCGCTAGATTTAAGAAAACCGGTGCCGTCTACAATAAAAAACAATTGGTACCGGAGAACAAGTGTTATAATGAAGTTCCTCTTCTTGAAAGATTCAGCGGATCTCTCAGGAATTCCGAAGAACAAACTGTCAATGGTTTGACCGACTCGAAAAGGCTGTATCGTCTGATACGAACTCAAAAAGGGTGAGTCGTTCTTTGCCTTCGTTTTCTGGCTTTCTTCCTAGACAACACTGGAGAGAGCTGTGTTGTATGTGGTGCTAAATGTGGTAGGTTTTACTTCCAAAGTAGCACTTTGAATTTGTGAGTGCAAAGTTGGTTTTCCATTCAAGTGTTTTTTAAATACCGGCATTTTAATTTGCTTATGTTATTCTAGAGTTATTTATTTATATGTTCTTAAGAACTGATCGCGTTGAGCTGATACCAACCTGGCATCAACTCAACGCAATCAATTCTTAAGAACATATAAATAAATATAACTCTAGTATAACCACCAGCAAATTAAAATACCGGTATTTAAAAAAATTGTTGTTGTTGCTTGTCGTTGTCGTGGCTGTTGTTGTTGTTGTTGTTGTTGCTGGATGGTTGACGTTTCGGCGATTTCGCCTTCCTCAGATCCCGGACGTATTTCATGTCACATTAACCGGTGAATTTAGTGTTCGGTATTCGGTGATACATCTATAGTATTAATGAACACCTAACATATATACAAGCATCGTACTGATCAAAAAGCTATTCGCCATGTTGTTACGAGCGAAACTGCCCACCTTGAACGACAACGACGGCGACAACGACAGCAATAACAAGGATACCTTATACCAACCTCGCATCAGCTCAACAAGATCAGTTCGTAGGAACATATAGATAAATATATCGACTATTTATGCCGAGTTTTATACGAAGTCGGTTTTTTGAGTCATTTATTCCGTTATTAGAGCTAATTCCATTTTAGGCATCACTGTGTTCTTCTCAAAGTCGACGAGAACATGGTGGACAAGTTAGTGGACGTGCTGGTACACTTCGAACTAAACTGTTCATTCTTTTTTTTTGACGGACTCAACAAGTTCTGTTTAGGTCAGCAACGGGTTCCATGATTTTGTCTTCTTAAGTAACGTCTCTGGCAGCTTCAAGGCGAGAACAACGTTTTTTTTTTGATTATCCTACATTTAAATTGACATTTGGCTTTTTGTTATTTGCCAACATTTTTTTTTCTCAGAATTCCACATACGACAATAGCCCAATGGAACATCCTCTGATGGGTGCCAACGGTTGGCACTTTCCGCAACCATCTACATCTTCGGGTACCTTTTTGTTATAATTTTCACCTCTGTTTTCCTCCGCACAGAACCCTGCAATCTGAAAGTATTCGTAACAAAATGAATTATTTATTAGTGTGACCTGCTAAGGAGATGCGCAGTATGTTACACGGCCGCTCATTCTCTGTTTTTAAGTTGTGATTCACTGTTACTTTGGTATTAAGTATAAATTTAAAACTCCTTGTTTTCTACAGGTCCACAATCGTCATCTTTGTTCACTGTTGCCAAGCAAGATCCTGAAGAGGTACCATTCTTCAAAGCAATTTCTGCTGCAGATTTGCTGGGAACCTTCGAGAAAGGCCGGTCTTCTGCTGGCCTGGTTACCTCAAAGGAGCAAAATCGTTGGTTCACATATGTTTCTATCGTTTTTCTTTCATGCTTATGCCATATTTTACCAGTGTGGAGATTAATTTCCTGTACTCATCTGATGGAATAAAAGGAAGACAAGGCGTAGTTGAACTGTAGGCTCCGAAGAAGTACGTTTTGTATATACCGCTTCATGTTTTTCCTTTTCAGCGTTGAAAAAGAGATCCCAAAAAAATTTACAATCCGTACCATTTAACTGGATTCCCGAAAGTAGCTTTGATGATACGGATTCTCAATCGGGTACAGCTTTTATTTCTATTTATCACAGGTTTTTATTTTATCAGTTTTTTGTAAAGTACTGTTGCAGGCCTTCCTGCAATTCATGAAGAACAATGCAAGAAGGGCTACGTGAACTGTCATCTTTGTAAGAATATGATCTTGGCGTCGAGGTAGGTTGTACAATTGAATTAATGAATTTCTGCTGAGTTTATTCCACAAATCCACTTGGTTATCTTTTCTTCTTCATTAAGGTTCTCCAATCTCTCACGTCATGCTCGTAGACATGCAGTAGTAAAGAAGTACGAGTGTGCACACTGTGATGTTCAGCATAATGAGCATTTTAAGGTCGGTGAAACTTTTAATGCAAAGTTTGTATGTTTTACTTTTGAGACCACGGGTACTTTTTACCGGTACAAGTAGCTATTCAGAGCCATATTATAAATTGGTACTTAAGGACTCCTTCAAAATAACCACCTTGTCGAGTTAATTGTGCACTGCACTTTCGTAGACAGTTTCGTGGCTCCATCTTTTCATAATGTGCTCAAATTTGAACTCGTGAAAAGCAATACATTTTTCTTAATTTGGCAGTGTCATTTAAACTACTAAGCTGAATGTAAATTAATTTTGGGAAGAGAAGTGCACATAGCAAATATTTAAGCGACAAATGTGGTTTGATATGCTATGCAGAGTATAAGCGACAAGTAGCTGTTGAAAAATACCTTTCTAAAGTTCGATGTAAGAACAAAAGACTAATTATTTTTCATGCAGGTCAACAAAAAGCTTTATATCCACCCTACAAAGCCATTCAAATTCGTTTTATTTCATCCTGTCGTTTTCCTTGGACGTCCTTTGTTTCGAACGCGTTTATGTGTGCGAGTATTATTCTCTTGTCAAAACTCATCTTGTCCAATAAGCATGAATGGGAAACACTGTTGATCCTGCAAATGGTTTCCCTTCATGGTAAATTTTGATGTGCATTTCACCGTTTCTTTCATTCATCTATCGCCTACTCTTCTCTTTACACTGCCGGCACATCTGTGTCTCGTTTTACATGTATATTATGTATAATCCACCTGATTATGAAAGAGTGTTAATTGTGGAATGTCGTAAATGGGTTGTGCGACTTTAGCATTCAATGTTCGCACTTACTACTAAGAGGCATTTCTTAGATGCACTACTGCAAATAGTTGGCAACATGGTAGCAGTTCTAAGAGGAAATAGTAAGTCGAAAATGTGGGTGTGGTATAGCTAATGGTTTCACAGAGAGTCGCCAAAGGCTATACTGCTACGCATATCTTGTAGAGTTCTTACTTGGATACTCGGATAGCATGTCCTCACTGATTGAGCGGGCCCCAGCAGAATCTTCATTTTTTTGGAGTTTTGATGGTTTAGCCATTGTGGTTCCCTGGAGTCCTGAGGTCAGCCTAGCCAAAGTGTGCCCCAGGTCGTCACCACCACATGTAGTCGGCGTTCTTGTGGATAAGAGGGAGATTTGATACCAGGACCGTGGTGGGTCCTGGTATTGGTATTGGTTTATTTTTCGCTGAGCTTTCTGATGGAAATGCCGGACGCCTTCCCACCTTGGGAGACCGTGTTGAGGGATGAATCCCACCGCTGTACATCGCAGGCCGACACCGAGGAACACCTCCCAACCACGATGAGGCGGTGAACCATTGGAAGGGGAATTCTTATTACTAAGACGAAATTGGTTGCAGCAGTTGGTGAAATTATGATGCCGTAGATTCATTTATCAATCACTATATTATCGTAAAGGTGTTTCTAGATTCGTACGCATATGGCCACTGTTCATGGAGACAGCATTTCTGATGCAGTTGACAACACCACACCGGAAACGCAAAGAATGTGGGACCTTCTGGTGCAGAAGTGTTTCCCTTCTCACTTTAATGCAAGTTCAGAGGACAAGATATCTTTACATTTTAGAATATTTTTCGCCTTTTCTTCGAACAGCGTTTTTATTTTGTTTTTGGTTTCGCTATGGATTGTGTTAACAACGAAACTACTTCTTTACGTGTACACTGTGAAAGTAGAAGATACGAGATAAATGACCGATTTTACTGAATTTGTTTCTAACAATTATCGCCAAAATTGCTTAATCGTCCATTCATGCGCAACATTTCACTACGGCTTTTGCGACAATATATTTTCATCTAAGGAGTACGAGGTTTACATACGGATGTCTAGCCAAAAGTAAACATGCGGCAAGAATCGGAATCGACTTGGAGGAAACGCAGTTGCAGGGTGGCAAGCTAACATCTGATCCGTATAGAGCTACGACTCTGTTTTGTTTACCTGAGAACGTCATGTTATGGTTACCTAGGGCAATCTATTGAAAATCAGTGAGTTTATAAAATACTAGTCTAATGAATGTCCTGCAGAGATTCGCTTAGCTTAAGTTTTAAATGTCTCAAAATGCAGGTATACCTTTGAGAAGAAGAAACGATGTAACCAAGTTTGAAAGAGAGTCGCATCCCATGGTTTTTTGTGGTGAATAAGTAGGAAAGCAAAGATAATACAGCTATAGTAAATGTAGTGAAACCGCTGGACCATTTATTTCATAATTGTAGAAGTATGTTAATTGACATACATGACATATTTATTTTAGGCACAGGTTGGTTCTCACTCATCTAACTGTCGTACTGAATTAGACCCTACTACGAGCATCACAAATGAGGGCCTGACACCAAGTTTCCACGAAGAAACATCGTCATGTTTAGGTTATTTAGATAATATGTGGGATACGTTGCATTATTTGGCTTATTAATTTGTTCCAGAACAAAATATTTCGGCGGATGTTAAATCCGAAAGCTGGGTAGCGGGGAATCGTATGCAGTCGTCATCAAAAGCAGCCTACAATTATGATGGACATATGTCACCTGACCAAGTTTCAGAGGTCATGGCAGATGACGAGGATTGCAGTGACTCGGATCCAGTGCTATGTCATGTAAGCTAATCAGCTTTTTTTCCAAAAAGCCGAGTGTCTTAGTGCCTCCAAAATAGTGAGATTTTTTTCCCTAGTTTGAGACGATTTGGTGATTTTTTGCAACATGAGAAAGCCAGAGGAAAAAATCACTAGTAGACTTGTATGACAGTGTTTTCTTAACTTACTGCATTTGCAATGATCGCCAATTCTTGGTGGGGATGTGACACGGCGCCAATGTTTTGCATGTGCTGCGATTCATACATAATTCGTATCGTCCGCCCTTAAAAAGACTGCTACCTTTTCTGTGTTTTACACTCTGATATTCGGTTTTCCTCCGTGTTTTCCGTCCATCTCTGTGGATATTTGCATTGTACACGTCCTATAAGCCCAAATTTTTGGAGAATGTTATCCGCTCTCAATAGTGGGCTTCGCGCAACATATTTTAAGTGTATTTTGGTACTTATATGTTTTAATGTTCACCCGTTGCACCACGATAACTATGGATCGGCATTACTTACTTGCGTACTTTGATGGCCCGTCTTCACTGGTTGTGCTAGCTCCAGCATAGTTTCCATGTTTTCGGAGTTTTCCTGTTTAGCCATAGTGGTTCTCAGGAGTTCTGAGCTCAGCCAGACTAAAGTCTGCCCAAGGTAGTCACCACCACAGGCAATCGCCGCCGTTGTTGATTAGAGGGAGATTACCATGCGACTAGTTTGGTACCAGGGCGGTGACGCATCTTGGTAATGGTTTACTATTAGCTTGTCTTTCTGATGGAAACGCCTGACTCTTTCTCATCTTGAGAAACCGTGCCATTCGAACGAATCTCTCCGCTGTACTTCGTAACCCGATACTCGGGAAGACCTCCCAGCACCGATGAGACGTAAACCGTTTTGAGAATGGATCGTCATTGCGATTATAGAAGAAATAACGGAGAATTGATGGTTAGGAATTGAACTTTAAACTCTTGAATCGTGCCAACCGAAGGGGAAGGAATGAGTGGTTGGACAATGCTGCGTCAAACAGCCACTGTGTCTTCGACAATAGTAAGTCCTTGGTGGATCAACAGCTCCCTGTTTAGTTTTTCGAACATCTATTTTTTTAGCGAAATATTTAGATGTTTGGGATGTGACTGATAACATCGAGACGAACAAATGCAGACAAGGGAGAAGGCTTGGTCAAAAGAATAGAATGTTGTTGAAGAAATAAAAACGTTTATTAGCTTCTGCCTCATGATGGGAAATATTAGTATGGCGCGACTGTTATCGGAGTTACACAAATTTAGTTTTTGGAGGTGGGTACTTCTTCAGAACTGGAATTATGGATGGATCCGTGTTAAAGAAGCTACTTGACGATTTGTTGGAAGAAAAAAGAGGATCTGTATACCAACAAATCGTGTACAAGTGTTTCATTAGGTAAAAAATCACTAGGAGTGGAAGAGAGAGACTTACGGTGATCATGTCCGGCCTGTTCGTCAAAGTTGGAAGCCGTCGAAAGCTGCAGCCAGTCAAAACTGCTTCTGGATAATAGCGATCAAGTGGATTTCTACTTTCCCAGTGCTAGAAAATCTAAAAAGTATTTGAAACGTAGTTTTCCTTTCTTCATAATTTGGTTATATATACGTTTTCATCTGGTTACTGAAACGTGTTAACAAATGGAGGATCTGTTATCTGCGATAGTGACAACAAATCGAAATGAATGAGTTTAAGATTCTACTTCTACTTAAGATTAAGAGAGTACATGCATTTTCCTCAAGTTTCAGAGATTTCACATATACATAATTTTGTTGTCTGCTATAGGAAAGTAGCACATTTCGTGGTTCCAAATTTGATTCAGAACGTCTAGGTCAGTCCTAGACTTAGCCAGCCCAAAGATATAGTTTGTTTGTATTATTCCAGTACTACTCAGAAGTGGTGAAATATAGAGGCCGCAGGTACCAATGGCTGTAAACTGTTTCCAAAGAGTGTTCATTACAAAGGTTCTGGGATTTGTTCATTGTGAATTTGTATTGTAGAGGTGTAAAATTCAATCTGTAGACTGAAAAGTAAGAAATAGAATGGTAAAAGGAGCCAAATTTGTCGCAATCATCACGTTTGCAACATCAGTAAGGGGTTGAGCGACTGAGAGTTTTGAATATCTAATGGTTCCAAGTGTGCGTGTGGCGCAATGGTCGGAAGCGTCCTGCAATACATCTGGAATCGATCTCCGCGCTCATGGCTCACCAAGCCTTCCATCGCTCCGGGGTCGGCCAGTTGGTATCAAACTTGTCTGGAAGGATAACAGCACTGGCTCGATATATCGGTAGCCCACCGCGAGTCATTGTAAAGGTCAGATATGTATTCATCCACCTCCAAACGATGCTTAATGAAGTCGAATGCATGACGCATCCCTCAGGGATTGATCAATGCTGGGAGTTTTATCCTTTTATTTTTTCAATGGTTTAAAAGGTAGATCTTCAGAAGCACACTGATGAAACCTCACTTTGTGAACCCCTAGTTTTTTTCGAATCTGGTGTTGTATCTTATGGTGTCGAGAAAATGTCCGTAAGCGTTGAACATCAGTATGTAAGACCAACTGTCAGATCCTAGTACTTTCCTCATCAGGAACAACTTCTCCACAGATCTCAACTAGACGAACGATTTTGTCTGGAAAGTCGTCTTCTCTTTTTTTTTGCTGCGAACTTCAGACGCTATTGTTCACCAACAATCGATGAAGGATAAAGGATAAAATTCTCGGCTTTAGCCAATCCCTGACGGTTACGCCATTCATTCGACTTACTCAAGCATCGTTGGAGGTGATTGAATGCACGCCTGACTTTTACAATAACTCGCGATTGCTTACCGATGTGTCGAGCCAGTGGTGTTATCCTTTTAGACAAGTCTGGTACCAATTTACCGACCCCAGAGGGATCGATGGCTTAATGAGCCTAGGGCGTGAAGTTCTATCCCATGGGTATTGCAGGGCGCCTCCGACCACTGCGCTACACGCGCCCATGCCAACAATTCAGTGAGTACAAAATTTTAACAAAAGGACTCCATATTGCAAGTAAACAGACATAAAGAGGACGATTTGTACACATTTATGTCATCGCCAATGCACTAAAGTTTCTGTCTGGTTGGAAAATCCAACACTTTTTCTTATTATTCACACGATGATTTGACCTATAAGTCTTATGTGGAGAGACACTGTGACCCATATAACTTCTAGAGAGGTGATTTTTTTTCGGTGGTTTATTTCAGCGTACAGAACGTTTTTCCCCATACTTTTTGTACTCAACTGATGGCTTGCCTTTCGTGGTAACATGTAGTAAAGAAGAAAAAGCTCTCGGCGTCCATCTATCTCCGATGGATGCGCAATGCATTCGACTTCATCAAGCATCGTTAGAGGTTACTGAATTCGTATCTGGTCTACACAGTTGCTCGCGGGGGCTAACCGAAATATCAAGCCAGTGTTGCTATCCTCCCAGACAGGTCCGCTACCAATTTTCCGAACCTGGAGAAATGGAAGGTTTAGTGAGCCTGGGGCGCGGGATCGAACCCGAGTGCATTGCAGAGCATGTTTAATCACTGCGTTACCCTCGCCCCATCTGGTAAATAGTAGCACACAAACTATGCATACCACCAAACCGATAAATCAAATTTTGTTTAATAATGCCATTATGTTACAACCTCTGAAGTCCTCTGGTTATCGAAGACATATCACCTATTGTCTAAAAACCAGAAAGTCCGTACCGAGTAGAAATTAGCCGTCTTCTCACATTCAGCCACACAAAATTAGGCGTTGTCGTATAAGTGTTAAGGACTCGTATTCATTTTTTTTTAAACCACAGGTATAGTCATTTAACTGGTTTATGTATTTCTTACATAGTGAGTTTTTTTTTTTGCTATTTGTTATAAACAAGCTAACAATGGCACAATCAGTCACAGGGTTCCATATTTTTCTGGTGTCGCATCTATAACGTTCTCTAAAGTTGTTCAAAAGTTGAGGTCAGTTGTTGAAGTGTGCATTTATTCTACAGTGGTTGTTCTTCAAATAAAATATTGAGAAGCTAGCAGTGACATTTTTTGTATACTAAATGACGTCTTCGATAAATTCCAGCTTTGCTATCAACCTTTTGTGTTGGCCAATCTGACAAATGTAGCTGAGCACGCGAAAGAGCACTATTATGTCAAGCAGTTCGAATGCGAGCTTTGTGGTTTTGCTAACAACAGACGACTTCAAGTTAGAAGTCATGCATTTCATCAGCATCTGTACCAACGCCCTCGTATAATAGAGCACAAGTGAGTACCGTCCTTTTTATAATCGATTCCATTCCGATCTAATGCTTTTTTCTCAATTTAGTGACGAGAATATGAAGAAAGCATGGACACAGGTTGCCCGAATATGCTTTCCTAGTCTTCCTAGACGATTAATGAAGGAGAAGGTGAGCGGTTGCATCAAGTGATATATGTTTCTTCCGTTTTTTTTTCTACAGGATAGTTACTCGCTTTTTTCCAGATGAAATATTTACGATCTCATCCAACTTCTGAAGTTGTGTTTGAAACAGCACCATCTAATGTCTCCAAGAGTGGATGTTGATTTCGAGTAGTGCTATTTTTATCGACAAACTGGTAAACTTGGAACTTTGCTCATTGTTTTTAGGTAATGTGTTGTCTAGTATGAGTTTCATATTTGTTCCTCATATTGTTGAAACAGTTATTATGTGCGCACGATAATGCAGTTTTTTCGTCTGATCTCGGAACTTCACTGGGGCTAACCAGAAGTTTTTCTTATAATGTCTGTCCATTGTTTATATTTTTATAACTAGAAGTTCTTATAAGCCGTTTCCTCATGTACCCTTCTTATGCTTTTCTTGCTCATAGATTTGTTGTTGTTTAGATTGTTGAAATATTTAATAAAAACTATTGGTAACTATTGTCCACCGTGGCACCTCTTGCGGTACATTTCTGATTGTATTGGTCATTCGTAGTAAATCATTTAGAAGTTGTAATTGCAAGGCAAGGGCACGTGTGGCGCAGTCGTCGGAGGCACCATGCAATACACATGGAATCGATCCCCGCGCCTATAACTCACCACGCCCTCCATCCCTCTCGGTCGGCAATTTGGTACCAAAATTGTCTGGGGGAATAGCTGCACTGGCTCGATACATCGGTAGGCCACTGTGAGTCGTAGTAAAGGGCAGACATGCATTCAATCACGTCCAACGATGCTTACTGAAATTGAATACATGGCGCGTCCTTCAAGGATTGATCAACGCCGAGAGTTTTATCCTCTTATCCTTTTATTAATTGCGGAGCCAATACAATTTAAGGAAGGAGATTATTTCTCGACGGTGGAAAATGTGGGCGGCCTTTGACAGTTCTGGTGGGTGACAAATAGAATATGTCGAATTAAAAGGTGGGGTGTTTCGGCTTTTTGTTTGGTTTTCCATGTCTTATGCTAGTGAGGTTTGATTTTGAAAGAAATACGAAGATAGAGCTCTCGGCGTTGGTTAATTCATGTGGAATATGCCGTGTTTTCGACTTGATTGAGCGTTGTTAAAGGAGATAAGTATTTGGACTAAGCAATGATATGCGGTGGCCTTTCGATCTGTGAGGTCAGTGCTTGTATCTTTTCAGAGAAGTCTGCTATCAATTTGGATTGAACCAAAGACAATGTGTGCATTGCAGAGCACTTCCGACCGTTGCGCTACATGCAGCCTGAGGTTCATTACGATAGAGAAGATGTGAGCTATGGCTGTCGGCCCAGCCTAGTTCTGTAACCGTGGTGCCAACGACGACAGGAATAGAGTAGGACTCATGGCAATTTCAAAGTGTATAATTACTCTAGCATGACAATATGCTCACCTACAGCGTTGAAATCGAAATGTGGCCTACGGGTTCAACGACATCAAGTTCATAGTTTTGACAATATTTAATTCAAAAAAAGTTGTAGTAGGGACTAGATAGAGAGCGCAGTGAATAGCAGTATTTATGTCATGTACACTATGGGATTTTAGTTGGATCTCTCCTCAATTTTTTTTCTGCCACTAGTAATTAACTGGAAGTTTTGATTAGGCCAGATTTTGGCTGTACCGATAAAAGCGGTGCGTAAAGGGAGGAGGAATACGACGACGATATCAAGGGCAGTAGCTGTGCGATATTATGTCAGTGCAGACCTTCTTAAGTTACTTATAGCACTTACCATTGTAATGAGGTGCCCACTGTCCATCACAGCAGTCTATACTTGTGTAATTCTTGCCAAGGGCGTGAAATAAAGGATCTAATTCCTCCGTTCTTAGAAGAACCTACAATAAGAAGGCGTTTGAATGAACAAGTATGGAGATGCAACGAAAATCTCAGAGCCTTTCTGGGTTGCCGAGGACCTGAGGTATGGTCGCTCTCAGGGCTTACAATGCACTACCTGAGACGTCGAATGCTTTTATGGAGAATGCGGTAGTGAAGCTAAGATCAAGAAGTGAAACCGCTTCGGAGCCACATAAACAAAAAGACACTGCCTGTGAAAGGCATTTGTTCCACGGGCATAGAAACGAGTTGTACGTGAATGTCTATTTTTTTGAACCAGTAGCAACCGACAAATACTTTCGCAGTTGTGCCTCAGACTGGTGTTCCGTGATGGTCTTTGACATCTGTACCTCTACGTCAAGTTGGTAAAACAACGAAATGGCGGTGTTTTGTGCCGAACGTCGGGGAATTTTGCAAAAAGGGTCACATCAGTAAGGTCATCACCGTGCTGTGCCTCCAAAGTTAGCAGTTAACGATGGTCACGGACGAAGAGGTACTGAGACGGTGAGTGTCTTGGATGAATTAGCGGTGATTAGATGCTTATTATCTGTCGACGGAGAAGCGCATAATGTCCATGATGAGTAGTGTGCAAACTGCATTATTCATGATGCATGAACCATGTTTCGAAAGAATGGTAGGATTTGTACTGTAGCATAAGAAGACGAAGCAAAAAGATATGGTTGTACGATGCTGCCGCCAACAATTTTGCGAAGGTATGCATTGGCTTCGATGCACGTATGAAATGAGAAATAGAGGCCTGGATGGTGTAGATTAACTCCGGCCGTATGAAATCAATCGCTTTTCTACTACAGATGTCATATCATGCGTATTGCAGAAAAACCTAGCCTCTTCACATCAAATTTACAACGTAGAGCTTTCGATATGGCTTTGTTCGTCTACATCAGTCTTACGTCATTTACTTGCTTTCTGTATCAACAAGGTTCTGGTCACTTCTTGTGGTGACGACCTGCCAGCGCCCTGATGTGGGTTTTTCGAATTGCAAGGAAAAAATCTTCTTAAAGCAGCAACACTCCCCAAATATAGGAGATTTTTCGGGTTCCAAACGATTATTGCCCAAAAGAGCTGATTCATTAATTAAATGCAGCAGATCGTGAATTTTTTCTGAAAATATTCCTAATATTTTAAGACGAAACTCTTTATTAATTGAGCTGTTAGCTATAAACTCTGCCAGCAAAGAAGTTGAACTATAAAATTTAGATGTATTAAAGGTTTTTTGTACGGTACAAGAGTCATTTTTATTATCTTTGCTCTCTTCCTTAAGTGTTACCTCAAAAGGGCGCATGTGGCGCAATAGTCGGAGACGTCCTGCAATACACCTGGGATCGAACCCGGCGCCCTAGGCCCACCAAGCCCTCCATCCCTCCTGGTTTGGCACGGCAGATTGGTAGCATACTTGTCCGGGAGGATAGCAGCACTGGCTCTACACATCGGTAGGCCACCATGAGGCGTTATAAACGCCAGATATGCATCCAATCACCTCCAACGATGCTTAATAGAGTGGAATAAGTGCCACATTCCTCAAGAATTGATCAACGTCGATAGGTTTATCCTTTATCGTTTTAGTGACTAAAGAGGTGGTTTTTTTGATTTGTAATACTGCCGAAACGTCAGGTAGCGTTGTATTGTATTGTGTTTTTCTATGGAAGTAAATGTATGCTGTTTAAAAACGTCGCGATTGCTGAACAAGAAAATGACACATTAATAAATAAAGCTTTCGGCGTCGATCAATCCTTTAGGGATGCGTCATGCATCCTACTTTATTAAGCATTGTTCGAACTGATTGAATGCATATCTGACCTTTACAATGAATCGCCGTGGCCTATCGATGTATCGAGCCAGTACTGCTATCCTCTTAGATAAGTCTGGTACCAATTTGCCAACCCCGGAGGGAGGGAAGGCTTGCTAGACGATGGGCGTGGAGATCGATACCATGTGTATTGCAGGGCACCTCCAACCACTGTGCCACAAGCGCCTTTGTGTTTTATACGTCGTGAAATATTATTCGTTAGTGTAAGGTGAACTAATTACCTTTTTATTCTTTGCTAATCAGGTCATGCTGTTTATTAGTATTAGTTTATTGGAAGTATCATTACTAAAGAAGTTGCATGTTATTTCGTTGCTTTTAGGTTATTGAACGAAACTACGTATTTATGCAGTGGTGTCACGAAACCATGTGATGTTCAACTACCCGAGAAATTAGTGTTTCAGGTAATTTTTTACAAAACTGAAAATCTATTCATGAAGTAACCACATTGGGTCCTGCTTAGCCAACGTCATGGTACGCAGTTTCCCTGTTAGAAATGTGTTATCAAATATTTACTTTTGTGCTCACCAAAGGTCTTAGCAGTCATCTAAAACATTTTTCATCATTGCTGTTGGAATTAGGTGTCTAGTGGTATATGATGATGTTATTAGATAGTCGAGGAGCTCTATATAAATGACAAGTTATTCTGGAATGCTCTTGATGTGGTTTGTCTACCATACTTCTGCTGCCATGATCATGTACAAACCTCCAAAAGCTTTTATTGTCAATAAATACTTTTCAAGTAGCTCTAGGTTATGGTTCCAGCGTATTCTCAACGAACAAAAATGCCATATACGAACTAAGAACGGAAAGGTCCGAGGTTTTTTCTTCCTTTGAGATCCAGTTTTCGCCATTACTGCTTCCATTTCGATAAATAAATCACAGATTGAATTAACTCCACTATATATCAGTGAAAGTAGCTTCATGCTGATAATTACGATCTGTGGTTTGCCCTTCTATTCAAAGCAATAAAATTGGTTTTGATCCCAGTTCGTCTAATTGTAAAAGTACTTGATAAGTAGGGTTTGCGAAGATTCGGTAAACACTTCGTTTAGTCCGGTCTCATTAACGAATTTCCCATTAAACCGAACTATGTTGAGGTTACACATATGGAACCGGTTTAACTGTAGAGTAAGGATTGTGTATGTTCACATAGCTTTTCGGGTTCTTTAGAAGCAGTGAAATACGACCTGAACATGGTTTTAATATTGTTAAATATTGTTCAAATTTATATTTTTGAGTATTAATTGTCAGTTACTGTAATAATATTGTTCCTCCTAACGGTCTACCGTCTCATTGTAGCTGTGAGGTGTTACTGGGTGTCGGGCTGCGATGTACAGCGAGGAATTCATCCGCCAACAGGGTCTCTTAACCTGAGAAGGAGTGCAACGTTTCCATCAGGAAGCTCGGCTAAAAGTGAACCAATACCAGTGCCGAGATCCACTACCGTCCTGGTAACAAATTAGGCGCATGGTGGCTCCCAATGATGCACAAGGGCGGCGACTTCCTGTGGTGGCGACGACTCGTGGCAGAGGTTTAACTACTCACCGACTAACCAAGCAGCCTTTCCCTTGGGGTTCGGAAAATTGCTATTGGAATTTCCTGGGAAGAGCTCCCTTTGGCCCATAAAAACTGGTGTTCATCCGTGATGGTGATATGAGAGCGCTTCACCACGGCTTTCCCGTAATTCCAAGAAGAAGCTATTCACCTAGCATTCAAGGATATTGGTGGAATCCAAATTCCTGAAGCAGAAGCGGGACCCACATGCGAATTCGAACACTTTCGCGGGCGATGGACGCGAGGGAATGAATCGAAGGGAGGAAGTGTTAGGATTTGCACAATATATGACGACGGCTGACATAGGTAAATAAAGATACTGAAGGTATAGATTCGTCTGAGACGGAGGCTCTCAATCACGACGTCTTTAGTCTGCACTAATCCACTATCCGCTCTCTGATGCTATCCTTTCTCATATTGGGAAGGTTCATGGGTATTCAGTTTTCGCCTATGCTGAATGTATTTTTTTGCCACCTTTTTGCATTGTTGCGATTTACATGATTTACATAATGCTTACTTCATCATGGGGTAGCTAGAAGTGAGCTAGATACCACTGCAACTGCTACTGGATAGCAGAGCGCTGGTATCACAGGTATGGAAACTTGATAGCTATGACAGTACAAGGAAACGGAGTGAGCAATATGTGGCTCACACGTTATTTTACGTGTCTGTTTCCCAATTCTCTTCTCCACTTATAATGATTGATGCAGCACTACTATGCTGCATCATTGCTTAGTAAGTGGGCATAAGTTTGCCAGAATCTCCATATTAAACCATATTAAGTAGAAATGCTTTCTCCATTTAACCTTTCTGTTCAAAAAAGGGAAACTGACCGGTACTTAAATGCCGTTTCATTCTTTTTCTTTCTTTTTTGATTTAATTCTGACGGTTTTAATATTCTTATAGTTATAGATGATGAAGATTTGTATTTATGCGGCTAAAATCATTACGGTCAACTTGGAGATAAAAACTTTGGTAGGAGCAGTACTGAAATTATAAACTATCCGAGAATGCATTAGAAAAATTCACTAACTTTCAGGCAAAAGTGGAATTCTACTCACCACCACTGGACCTTCATCTTCAAATAGTAAAAATAACACTCGTTAGACGCTTCACCGCATTATGGATAACTGAAGATGGTTCAGTTATTCTTGTTGTGATTATTGGATTACGTTATTGCCCAAGAATATGGAATCTACAAGCATTTGTTTGTGTGCAGATGTAGATACTGTTTTGTCTCCATCGATACGTTACCCATCGGTCATTCACTCATGATTCGCCGATTCAAACTGAAACAGTATTGCCGAAAAAAAACCGTAAGGGACACTGTATACCAATTTTGGTTTGTTCCAACTGTTTGTAGGAGAGAGTTCTGCTTTGTAATCAGGTTTGCTCAAGAGTAGTGGCGATTTCTAGAATAGGTCTACTCTTAACTGTGCTCTTGATGGTCTTGTCTTGAGATAAACACTTTGGTGTACACAGTTCAATATTTTGGAACTTCTCTTCACGATGATGCGAAAGGTGAATTCAGTAGTGAACTACAGTAGTAGATAAGTACCAGGAATCTTTCCATGTCTACGTTTTTCATCTATCCATCGGTCATATTGGGATATTCGGGAACAGTAGTACAAGTATACTAATGATTAGTAGGAGGACCTCGTTTTTTATATTAATCAATTGACCATTCAGTTATCTGTTTGGTCTAACCTTCTTGGATTGTTGAGGTAACATGAAGTTGACAAAAATCTTTATTCGGTTAACGTTTCGGCGTCTTTGCCTTCATCTGAGCCGATCATCCGATTCGATGGTCCACAGTCGTTCGTCTTCTCGACCTGGTGTTTCCACTGTCATACCGAGTCGGGTCTTCTTCAGTGATTCGATGTATAGTGTATCAGTGTATAACTGAGAGATGTCAGCATGAGCTACTGGTTCAACTTGAAAAATCAGACTATTTTAGCCTACGTAAAATCCATATATACGTGTAGATTTGTTAAGGTGCCTGTTCAAAAGAAAAGCGAAAATTGCCATTGTGCACCTATCGAAGACCTTGTGTAGTGCATAACCGGTTGAGAAAGCAGAATTCTAACAAGGATTCCCCTGTACAGACCACATGCAAGCCGTGCCACGGCTCATAGAATTCTGTCGGGAGTACCATCTGCTTTTTACCAACCCTTATCGAGTATGGAAAAGCATTTGACAGCGTCGAAACGAATGCAATGCTATTAGCGCTCATCGACCAAGGAGTGGACTTGCCTTGTGTACGAATATTAATTGGTTGTTATTGAAGCTAAAGCACAAATGTATAACTTTTTAATCGATCCTTCACCAAATTCATAGCAAAAAGAGTTTGAGAAGACGGAACAATGTCGTTAATGCTGTTCGCAGCCACACTGCAATAGATAAAGCCACTGGAATAGGATGGGAAAGGGATACGAATTAAAAATTTTTCACGGATGAAATCATTATCTTTTTGAGGAGTACCAGTGGAGCAGAGACGATGGTCAATTAACTCAACGGAAGGGGTGGAAAGATTGGACTGCGCATAAACAGGACAAAGACTCAGTTAATCAGGAACCCCATGGTGTCAAGGTGAACAAGTCGAGTTGAATTGTTCCGTGATTACAGAAGTTATCTCACACGTGTACCATAGGCGTTTAGTGAACATGTAGAACAATATTAAGGAAGGATTAGATAGAAGAGCGAGAGTAGCATGAGCCGCATTCGGAGTACTCAATGAAGCCAAGGACCGGGTAGCGGATTCAAAACTGCGCTTCTTTCCTTTCAACTCATTAGTTATCACATCACTCTATTACGTAGCAGAGGCGTGGGTTGATATTTCAACCACGTCAAGAAATTTGGGCACCACCCACAGAGCACTTGAACATTGTCTTTTGAAATGCAATCGGCACTCTCAATATCTAGGCGGAATACAAAACTCCGATCTTTATAATCTGTCACATCTTCGGGTTCCAGGAGAATATACACATCAATTGCGAAACCCGGATGGGTCGGTCACATAATATGAAGAACAGATAACAAATTGACGAAAATAATGGTGCAGTGGACTCCATAAGAATGCAAGCGACCTCTTCAAAGACCGTCCAGGCGATGACCGGACATGTTCTTCGCTAACGTCAACCATCTGCAATGGCTTATGGAATAAATTTCAGGTTTATGGATTTTACCTCGCAGACGTCACCATTTTCAAAACAGGCCACCATCATGGACGACTATTGAGCGAAAGAGAAGCGAATGAAAATTATGATTGGGCTCGCACCATCAGTGAAGCTGGGCCATCCAAGTATTCTGTTATTCTTTTTGGACAGGTTGTTGCACGGTTCTTTTCTTACAACGCAACGCTTCGGATACGGAAGGGATAACTAGTGGACGAAATATTCGTGTACCTTGATTTAATGTGGTGGTAAGAGGATGTGGGGGTTGAAGAACTCGGTGCATAATGTTGAATGCTTTTTCCCATTTTCTTTCGTGAGGATTGAGTGTTGCATTTGGGCACCGAATTGGATGTGCTTCCCAAAGTTTGAGATTGCAGCTGTTTCTTTTACTCTTCTTTCTTCAAGTTTAGTTTGAAAATGAGTTTGCTACTGCCTAAGGCGTGCGATTACACATTGGCATTTCAATTCGAGTGTTCGTGGAGGCACTGGTTAAATGATTTTTTGAAATCACGGTTTTTTAACTGTAAGGTTGCAGTGTTGAATAGGTCCATCGTTTTCATTACCGACAAAACAACAACTAATCGAAATTTACGGTTGCTTTCCGCTCTTATTTTTTGAATACCGAGAATTTCTCTGCCTTTTGCGAAAGATGGAGTTCTGTGCGAATAAAACGGTGGTCCAATACCATTTATAACTTCAGGACAGCAACGACTTCGGTTAGGTATCGCATCAATGTGGTGTTCACTGGGAAACGCTCACGTCCAGCGACGCGAAGATAACTCGGAAATTCTGAATTGCCACTAATACTCTTGACCATAATCATAAACTCTGACAGCCGCTAGGCATTTCCGTTCTCTTCCAATCTTGGGATCTTGATGCGAAGTTCCTGAGACCTTCTCTTGGGTCCAATTTTCGCGTTGAAATCTACAGTCTTTGCCTGATAAAGAGGTGCGGTCTTTTCTGCGTATTTTTTCTGAATCCATGTTAGAGTGCTTCGTTCTCGCCTTCGCCACATATTGATGGTTGGCTGTAGACAACAATTATTGTCAGCACTAGTATTGATACTTATTTTCCCAACTGTAAACCAATTCATGTCGCTAGTTTTTCAAAGCAGTCGATTGTCATTTTCAAACCCGTGTTAACGAGAAATCCACAACCATCTGTCCTTTAGTGTAGCGTGTTCCGAAGAGGAAATCATCTGCGGTACCACATACAACGTTAAATGGGCGGTGTATTTGAATATCGACTGGCCAAATGACGTCCCATGTTATCAGGTTCTCAATGGAGAACTCAAATGTATGTGTGCGTGCATCATAACTACAGGTTGTCACTTGTTGCGGATTAGGGCACACCACGATTGCTCTAGTTTTCACCGCTGGCCTATCCGTATTCGTCAAAGCTAACCTTGCCCCACTGAGAGCTCTTTAAGGACCAGGAGAGACTCATGTGTTTTACTCTGTTTGGTTACTTATACCTAGCTTACAGAGCTGTTAACGTGAGGGCTGGATGTACTAACGAGTGAACCTGCAGTCGATTCCAGAGTAGTCATTGATCGTATTTGTTAGAGCGACTTCTATTCCACAACATATGCACAAATCTATCACGTGATAGCGCACTATTGTCTGATTTCAGTTGTAAAATCTGCATATGCATGAACACCACCACACGGTAAGAATGACTTTAACCAAGAATATACGGAATGTGTATCAAAACGTAGTAGTGGTAACAAAGACCACATCTTATGGATCCAGCTCTGTCTCAGAGAAACACGTGATCGCTTTTGTTTCGCGTCTAACCCCATTCGGCATCTGGGAATGTGCAGCGAAGCTCTGGAATGAACTAACTCTGGAAGCTTAAGATCCGTAGCTTACAGTCGATAGAGTGTTTTACACTCATTTGTTTTGCTACTTCTCTTCGTTTCACATTCTTAACTGTATGCGTAATTTTTAATGCATCTTCCTAGCGTTGGCTGAGTAATGTGAAACGTTGACAACCTAAGTCTGCGCAACTGCACGGCATAATTATAACGCACCTTTACTTGACATAATGCGACAAAGTAGACTTCTGTTGGTTTGTGTCCGTACCCAAAGTTAAACTAGTGTTAAGAAATGATTTCTATTATGTTCTCAAGCGTTCCATCTGGTGACGTTACAAGCCTTTCCATGATGGAGATAGAATTTTTCCTAAAACGTTTAACTCCCCATAAATGAACTTACTGATGTCACTGATTTATTCCGATTTCTCTACAAAGTTCATTTTAAAGTGATGTTTCTTAAAGGGCTTAGTGTTCTCTTTTTCCTCTTTCAGTTTTTAGAACAAGTATTTAAATTTTGACGATTTAATGGAGAAAAAAGGAAACATGTGGCCAATAAAGATGTCGCGCAGTAGAGAAAATCCGTTCCACAATATTTAATTGAAAAACCAAGTATACTCTCTCATTTGGATCACAGCTTGTAGGTAGCAATACTCCATAAGAGGAGCACCAGTTCATTATTCGATCCGTTTTTCGGAAAGCTTTTCTCAGTGTGGAAGTTCCATGAAAATTAGAATAAAGTGTTGATGAAAATTAGAAGAAGCTTATATTACAGTGTACAAGGATAATGTGGATGCAAGGAACCGCGGCCAATGCTGTTAGTCTCAGTTCTCTCAACCCTTTCGTCAACGCTGAAAATTTCGCATAGCGGTTTTACCGGACAAAGTGTTATTGGAGCGCTATCGGAGTGCGCATTGAAGTCAAGTTGTACACCGCTCCATATGCTACCGCAAGAGATACTGCGTACATGTTTCTTACGGTTGTCGTTCTATTGCCCCGTCCCCGCACCAATTTTTCGTGGATCTCTAACTTCTATGTATTCGTAATTTCCTTGTGTTAATTTTCCCATGTTCTTTTACCATGTCTAATCCTTATGTATGGTGAAATAAAACTCATGCACTATACCATCGTAGCCCTGTCAGGGTTTAGTGGATTTCTTTAAATTGTGCAAAGAATATTAATATGTTTAGTTTGTGGTTTTGATATTCACCCATTCGATGTAATATGATTCATAAAAAGTATGATAAAAAATGATTCATCATACCGATTGTCCATCAAAAAACGAGCTGCTTGTGGGAAATAGCGCTACTCCCTGTGTTCCATTTTAGTTCTTACATATCTCATGACAATTTTTCGATGATTACGGTATTGCAACCACGGATGTTCCTCATATAATGGATCTCGAACCGATTAGTCGCGAAGCTACCTGGCGCGTCCCCAGGTAGGGTATAGAGGGTTAGTCGTGGACCAAAAGTGATCTTATGCGATTCGGCTCACACCTCTACATACGAGGACATATTCACGTATGCTTGCGTAGATGTGTTGTGGAGATTGTACTTTAGGGGTCTATTCGGCTGAAAGCCTGCAACCATGTGGCGGGGAATTATATGGAAGGCGGTTAGGAGTCGCCTCCAACAAGCAAGCTCCATGAGAGACTGGCTAGCTACACGTAGTATATCCACCACTCCCTGGATAGGGCTCTCGGCGTTGATCAATCTCTGAGGGATGCGCAATGCCTTCGACTTCTCTAAGCATCGCTAGAGGTAATTAAATGCATATCTGGCCTTTACAATGACTTGCGTTGGCCTACCGATGTATCGAGTCAGTGCTGCTATCCTCCCAGACAAGTCTAGTACCAATTTGCCTACCTCAGAGGAATAGAAGGCTTAGTGAGCTACGGGCTCCGGGATCAATCCCATTTATGCGTCACAGGGCGCCCCCGACCACTGCGCCACCCGCACCCTTCAAAAAGCTAAACACAGTAAAATAATAATCCCGACTCCGAAAGAGCCCTCGGTTCGGTGGCGTTAGGTAGAACGAGTACGGAGAGTCTTAAAATCCAGGGCCAATATAAGCTGCCTGGATCGCAAAAAACGAAGGTGACGATCTGTACCTACAATGAACGTACACTTTTACATTCTCTGTCACTTAGGGCAAATCGTTAACCCTTTTACGACCATACGCATTGTTTCCAATATATACCTTGCTGTACGTTTCGCATCGTACGTTTTGATTTC
>UYYA01000772.1:0-33819 GCA_900624975.1 Angiostrongylus costaricensis | reverse complement strand
CACGACCGACTTTCTATTAACCTCGGCATTGATCAAGTGATTTTGTTCGTATTTTTTTTTTTGAGCAAACGCGAGGTGTTATTGTTCTTTGTTCACGTTTGCTCAAAAAAAAATACGAACAAAATCACTTGATCAATGCCGAGGTTAATAGAAAGTCGGTCGTGGCAGTGACTTTTTAGAGTTTTTTCCTAGTGGATTTTCTTATATGCCAGCGAATTTCCATGGTTTTGCCCAGATCATGTTTTTTATTGTCCTCTTCGTTTTATTTCTGTTCTGATTCTTTTTCTTGTTCCGTTCCGTTGTTTCAAATTTTTTAAGATACTAGGAGTACCTAATAATGCACTGTTACTTCGTCGCCTAAGTTCATCTCCACCTTTAACCTCTAATATATCTATCGCCTTATCCATCGTTGTTCCTCAAATAACTCTAACTGTCGAAGGAATGGTCTCCATTCTTTTCTGCCTTTAGCAAATACAATGATGGGTTGTATTCGCCATAGAGACTCTTGAACATCATATATTTCTGAAATCTGTTCTTGTTGAAGCACTAAGACCATCGAGATGAAGTTTGAGATCTCTCTTTTAGTTGTGTGATATATTTCCCAGCATATATCACACATATTCCTAGCATATATCACACGTATTCCCAGCATAGCTCTTTTAACTACACGTTCAATAAAACTGGGTAATTTTTCATCTTGCTTACGAACCAGCAAGGTTTTCCACGCATGCGTTAACACATAAAGAGTGGCATACCTTTGTATAGATCATTCTTTTGATAGTTTACCTCGTCGCACATAACGAGTTTATTGAGCGATGATTTGACAGGAAATTGATTGGTATTTCATATCTTGTCACTGTTGGTGAATCATGCTTATTCCGTGGAATATGTGAGTATGAAAATTTTTGAAATAAGCCTAGCATAAGTTGCAGAAGACTTCTGAATGCTTACAGCAATGTATTTGTTTGATGGACCACATTAATATTTAGTAAATAGTTGTTTTATGTACCATGTGCATTCACAGTCCTCTAGTGGTGGAAAAATCATCTTTTATCCTTGAAATACCAGTTTGTCCGTAATGACTGAGAATCAGGTATTGGCTCAAGCGCCATGGCCGCTAGACGCTGTTCATCCGTTATGTGTTAAGCCACAAGGAATTGTAGAGTTGAAAATATGTGTACGAGTGTTTTTCACCACATCGTTTGCCGTCTCGAGTGCTCCCAAGGCGCTCGTTTGTTCCTGCTCAGTTGTAGGACTAAGTCGTTCATCATGAGTTGACTTCTCGGTGGAGGTACATATACCTATATAATTCTGAAGTGTTCACTATATTGAGCGTCAAAGGGGCTTTAGAAACAAGTTTGTTCTTCACGAGCATCATTTTCTTCACATCAATCCAAAAACCACTGTTTCCCCAGATGTCTAAATTGGCTAGCCTTCGTTCCGAATGCTCCATGCTTGATATTATAAGAATGGTACCATCGGAAAAGAAAGGTGGTATAATTGCCGACCATCTGCTGTCGTATTTTCACTCATATGTTATTCTATTCCCTTTTTTCACAACGTTGGTGACTATAAACATTTCTGGCAATATATTATGGTCCTGTCGAATCCCTGTCAACATCCTTGTTATTGTCGTTGTAGAATAACGATGTTCTTGTTGTAAAGTTGTTATATAACTCATGGTGGGACTTTATTTACTATGGTGCGATGATTTCTCAAGTCGATCGAGGGGAAAGAGATGGTTCATAGTAGTCTTGCGGTATCTTGCTGAGTTTTGTTACCATACCCATTTCCATAGTTGTCTTCTGTCCAGTGTTTTGTCAATCTTTTTTATTATGTTTAACGTTTTGTTTTCTGCCTTCTATAATTTTCATGGCAGGTTACTAAGCGAAATACAACCACAACGTTGCTGAGATATTTGCAAAACTCTGGACCGCAGGTGTCTATGGTGGGGAACGAACGCGCTATTATCCTTTCCGGGGAGTAACGCGTTCACCACCACACCATGCGGGTCCTTTGTTTCGCACGTCTCTCAGCTATTTCTATCGATCTTTTTGCCAATCTTTTTTATGGTAACTCGAATGAACAGTTTTTAGACTGTTAGATGAGTCTTCGTTTTTGTACAACAACTAGAATCTTGTTGGCGTTAAGAACATCCATTCTGATTGGTGGTGTGTGAAAGTATGATCCACCTTATTGATGTGGAGTGGGCGGTAGGTTGTTTAGATCAAGTCTCATGCTATACGGATCAGACGTTTCACGGCTCTTCACCGACGAAATGGCACGTCGGATTTTGGTAAATGAAGCTGCTGGGACGGCTGATTCATCATATTTGTTTAAATATGGAGGCAGGAGGATGTGGCTGTTAAGAAGATTAGAGTAGAAGTCATAGGTCACTTTCTTCGTTCTGTCTGCGAAAGTAGTGATTGCGCCGAAGGGCGACCACTGTAATCTCGTAAATGACGAAATTTCACCGTGAGTTGCAGATGCCCTTCCCAACATCTGCAGCTTTGGATAACACTGCAGCCTTTCTCTTAGGATACATTATCACCTTTCTGTAGGCCTAGGGCTTGTGAGATTCCACACTGACTTATTAACTCGGATGTAACTGAAGAGAGAGCTATCCTGGTGACTTTCGAGCTCGGGAACATTTTTAGCACTGACGTGAAGACTTTGAATAAGCCGGTGACATTCTTCGTCGGTGTCGATGGCAATGTCTGCTCAAGAATGGTTGGAGTAACCGAAATTCATAGTGGTTTTTGGTATATCGCTTTAGCTTTGCAGCGCTTCTTCAGATGACGTTCTTAGTGCAATCTCAGCATTGAGGTCACTAGTGATTGCCGTAAAGGAGATATGGCCTTCTTTGTGTTGTTTTCTAAGTTGATGTAGAATATTTCGACCTTGTCTACATATTAGCTCGATAGGTGGGGGGATGGAGTGTAAATAAAGAAGATTAATAAAACCCGTTATTGGTTCCTATCTCTTCAACCGTAAATGTCCAATTTTGGTTGTTAAGGGTTGGGTTCAGAGGTGTCTGTACCCATAACTACTCTCGTGTCGATAAAAACGACATTGTCACCGGATTTCTTATTTTCCGAATAACAATCAGGCGACTATAGCAGACAGAAATAAAATGTCTACCTATCTCTCTTGCGCGTCAGGGTTTTCCATAGTGTACTGCTGCTCCGTAAGGTACGAAGAGTATCCCATTTCTCTTGAATGTTTGATTATTTTTAGCATCTTTGGTAAAAATTTTTCCAGTGGTAGCTCTCCAAACTTTGCTGTGTGGTTTGTAAATACGTTTAGTTTATTCTGCCGAAATACATGTAGGACCTTTTCGTTGGTATCGGCCTGAGCAACCTCCCATGTTCTTCAGTATCATTTGCTTGCAGAGTTTTGACCAAATCATCTTGCAGGGTACAGTGCGTGTGCACGTAGGCACATTAACGTGCACATAAACGTGTTTTTGCACATAGAGTAGGAATAAATTAGTATGGTGCAGCAAAGGCGTCCAGCCAATTCTTGCTTGCTTTCCGGGACATTCATACACTAGACTTTGGCGTTTGTTTTATACGCATACGACTACTACTCTTCTCATTTCCACCATGTGCATTGAAAAATTCGTCCGAAAAACTACTTTTTGCAAATTATTAAGTGTAGTGAATAACATTTCACGGGACGCCTCTGACAAATATTGTGTTGGATAAGGTATTGAATATAAAAGGTAGGAAATGAAATCTTTCCGATGAATTAAACTCAGGAAGGACTTACACTGGTATCGATGCATGAATAACTTTTGTGTTAACCCTGTATTTGTTACCTGAGGTGCTATGTAGCACTTTGACATATATATATATATATATATATATATATATATATGCATACATATACATATGGGTACATATACATACATTTATATAGTGAGGATTCACATCCATTATCTTTATCCCAGTTCTCATCCATTCTAGTTACCCGATGGCAGGACCATTCGACTTGGAGGAGAAAGATTCGAGGCTCCAGAAGTATTGTTCCAGCCACATCTAATTGATGTTGAGCAGCGCGGACTCTCTGAACTACTGTTCGGATGCATACAGTCTAGCAGCATTGGTAAGATTTTGATTCTATATGTTATTTCTACAGTTGGTATTCTATACAAGTGCCTTGTTCTGACGTGGAAATTATTTCTTCGGCGCTTTCTTCTATTTGATCACTTTTTGTTCCATTTATCACCTGCTTTGCACTCATTGTAACATTTCTAATACATCTCACGATCATTTAGACACCCGTCTTGATTTCTACAAGCATATTGTTTTGTCTGGTGGGTCAACAATGTATCCAGGTTTGCCAAGTAGACTCGAGAAAGAAATGAAACAGTTATATCTCGATCGTGTTTTGAAAGGAGATACGGATCTGTTTCAGGTGAGATGTTGTACTTTTTAACACTTGGTAATATACTAATATTTGTCTTTTATGAGGGACCGTAATTATTGTTATTAATCATAACTTGTCAGCGACGCAAGTTGTGAAAAATAGAACGGATAAAGCGTTCATCGTTGGTCAATCTCACAAGGATGCCCCAAACATTCATCTGAAAAGTGAATCAACGACTAGTTGGTACATGCAATAACTTATGTTGACCTACCTATCCTTAAAATTAGTGTTTGCTCCTCTGAAATGAGAATGATACCAAAACCTTGCAGAGATAAAGGACATAATCAATTTCCGGGGTGGGGTAGAATGGACGACCACTTGATTTTTCAAGGTATTTCTAACCACTACTGTCCACATACTGTGGAAAAATATACGTGGGTCAATTTGCACTGGTGAGGCGTCTTTTATTTTGAAATGAGGTAAAACGAGGCTAGCATATTAGTTATCATGTTTACCAAGGTGCACTGTTATGGATGTTACAACGTTTACTCCATCAGTCCTATGCATCCCCACTGCTACCTTGGATTTTACTACTGTATAGTTTAAATCCTCTTCTTGATATTATTGTATCCCTCCCTGTTTCACAAAGAACAAAATATGTGTGGTCTGGGCGAGTCATTGTTTTGTCCATGTGTCTTTTTGTTTGCTTGCGTCACGCTCCATGCTATTGCATTGTCGTTTTCTTCGCATGAAATCGTTCTCTAATGTGTTTTTTTTTTTCGTTGCGTGCCATCAGGACATATTGTACAGCACCAGTTTCAAATTTGCGTAGTTAAACAGACAACTGCGTCACCTGCTGTAGGTTATGGTTGAGTGACGCGTCTCAAGGTGGTCGTTTGAGATGAAACATAAAACAGAATTAATTTTTGACCTGGGAAAGATTTATAAAAAGTAAACATCTCTATGTAGTCAGATTTTATGGGCAAAATAGAAGTTTAAAAGGATCTAAGCAAAGACATTTTTACATGTTAGGTGGATTACACCTTTCATTTTCATTTTTGTTTTTTTCTCGCACAATAGATTTCTTTTCTTGCTGAACACTTGTTTTCTGAATTTTCCACCAGAGAGCTATGCTGTTGACAGTCTTAATTATTTAAATGAATCTAAATACACTATGAGCATTTGGTAACGCATCATTTTTAGTTGACGTTAACGTAGTGATTTAAGGTTTTCATATGCAAAATTTCAAATATTGTTTTCTGGAAGTTTGCCACTATATTAGTAGATTGCTTCTTTCAGAAGTTCAAGGTGCGTATAGAGGCGACACCATTTAGAAAGCATATGGTTTTCATTGGTGGAGCTGTTCTTGCAAATATTATGCGGGATAGGGACCACGTAAGTTTTCCTGTGTATTAAACATTTTCGTCGAAGAAATAAATGAATTGCTGTTGAGTAGTGTTTTCTTGAGCGAGTCTTCTGCTCGTCATCCTCTGCATAAGCATTTCAGCTTTTGATGTGTATTGATAACAAAAAAGGGTAAAGCTCTAGGCGTTGATCTATCTCTGAGGGATGCGCCATTCATTCGACTTCATTAAGTATCGTTTGGAGGTGGTTAAATTTATATCTGACTTTTACAATGACCCGGAAAGGTGGAAGGTGAGCTCTGGGCTCGGGGATCGAGCCCATGTGTATTGCATGTATTGTTATGGTGCCTTCGACTACTGCGCTACACGCACCCGTGACGTGTGTGAATGAAAAGAATTACCGACGATCGTTTAAGTAGTTCATTTGTAGAGGATTGAACACATTGTACAATGAATGAGTCATGACTACTTGTGATCCACTAATCACAACTCGTATTGTTGCCATAGTGTGACGTTGCGTAATACCCTCTATCAGCCACATCCTACTAGTTCTATCGCATCCTAAGATCTGAATTCGAAATCCCAATTCTCTCGAGGTCAGTCACTTAGCAGCACGTTCCTGTGCGAGCGATAAAACACTGACTTGTCCATCAAATGTCTCTCACCATAAGTACCGATTAGATACAAGCTTATTGTTTCGTGAAATCTTCATGGGCAACCTGCGATTCAAAATAGTTGCTTTAGTGCTCATAATTATCGTGAACTTTTATGCTTGTTTTCATCTTCATTTTTCTGGTTCAATTTGACATCGATTGGTTTTTGTGGATTTGTAATTTTTTCCTTTTACTGAACTCTAATTGAGAACTTTTTTACGAAAACAAATTTCATTGCGTTTTTTCAGTTATAGATAGGTTAGCTTTTGTTAATATGAGGGTTAAATCGTTCAGCGTTAACCAATCCTTGAGATCCTTGGCTCCAATCCTATCCTTGGCTTCATGCCATCGACTGCATTCATAGCGTCTTAGAGGGTGAAATGCGAATCCGCCATCTATAAGCACCTTTGGCGATCACCCTGTCTGCCCTCCCGGATAACGCTGGTACCAGTTTTCCTACTTCTGAAGGCTAGGCGCTTATTTAGCCCAAAAAGCAATGTGAAACTAAAACATGTTCAATGTTTGGCCTTCCTTCGCTATGCTGGGTGATTTTTTTTTTGGGTATTTTATGGTTTTGTTGCGCCGACCCAGAATCAGTTTCTTCGTCTTCATAGTTTCATCAACGCATACCTGATTTCATATTTCTTGTTGTTATGCTATCTGTGATACAATTTTCACAAAGATTTGACGAGTAGGTTTGTTAGAGCGTAGTATAGAATCGAAACTTTTTGTATTGATTTCTTCAGAAGTGTTTGTTTTCTGAGTATAAATTTGTATGGAGTTGCAAGAATTCCTAGAATTTAATCTTTCAGGATTTTTGGATCTCGAAAGCCGAATACGAGGAAGGAGGAATCCAAAGGTGTTTAGGAAAGTTAAAGTTGGCGCACTAACTGTAGTAACAGTAGGAAACTAATCTTCCAGTCAAGGTTGTTTAAATTCCAGTTCATTATCGCATCTTTACTTCTGTTTGGTTATGTTGTCTCATTTTTTTCTTGTTACAGTATATTTTTATGAGTGTGATACGTTACATTTATTATTAACAAATAATGATAATTTGTTATCGCCTCTATTTATTGTTGTTGATCACTTGCGCTCATTCGCTCATTCGGAAACTCTTAAGTAATATGAACTCGGTCGACATTTTCATGTGTATATTGTGATTGTGACACGATTTTAGTTTGTTTTCACGTTTTTGGACCGTTTTATGATGTGGGTGCTCATTCGTTTTATTGCCCATTCATAATTTACTAATTAAATTTATGTTTGTTTTCTATCTATAGATCTATTCTGTGATGAAAAAACTCTAAAGTTTTGCGTATTACAATGAAGATATATTTATTTATATAATTTTATAAACTGGTCTTCTTAAGCTGATGCGAGATTCGTAGTTCCACTCCTAACAGCACGGCTCTGAGGAAGGCGAAATCGTCGAGACGTCAGCCATCGACCAACAGCACCAACAGCAACGACAACAACTTCGACAACGATAACGAATACATGTAGCAACCTCACATCGGCTTAGGAGGATCAGTTTATGAGATTATATGAATAAGTATGTAAACTATATATGCCGAGGTTTGTAGAAAGTCGGTATTTTGAGTTACCAAGAAGATAGACGCAATAGCAGTGCTAATGATCTTCAGCAGTGGTTCGCCAAGGATTTGTAAAGGTAGAGCTCAACTGTAACATTAGAAGAGTAACGGTCAGATTCTTCCTGGAGCTTCTCGTAGTTCTTGAGGCATCTGTCTGTCTTTTGGAATTTGTACCGAAGTGGTGTCAAAAGCTTACGTAGCAACATCTCATCGCAATAAACTAGGGACTGGTGGTAAAGTTCAATGCTGTGACTACTCATACGTTGAACTCTTACGTTCATCATATCCAGTTTTTCAATTAGTTGCCTGAGTTTGGAGCAAGTTACTTTATATTCCTTGTATTGATTCTTAGCAGATTACTTAGATCGCTATTTTTTGTGAATTTTATGGCCACTTGATAAATGAGCACTGAAACATACCGTAAAGACCTTTTGTGACTGTTCATGCCGTGAAATTTGTGAATCGCTACCAGAAATTCTTAGGTTTGTGTAAACTGGCACCACAGTCGTTTTCACTTGAAATATGATAAATTTTTGTAATGATAGAGACGATCATTTGAGAATCCGAAGATGAACAGATTTCTTGCTAACCTTGTTGATGGCTCCCTCAGTCATTGTTTGTCACAGTACTGAATGCTTATGCGAAGTTAAGCAATTTTATTTCTTCACCTTAAGAAAAAAGGAGCGTTTAGCGCAGTGGTCGGAGGAGCTTCTCCATACATGGGATCGATCCCTGCGCCTAACGTTTGCCAAGCCTTCCATCACTCCGGGCTTGGCAAATTTGCACCAGACTTGCCTGGCAATATAGCAGCACTGGGTTAGTACATCGATAAACCACCGCGAGTCATCGTAGATATGCACTCAGTCATGTCCAACGATGCTTATTGTAGTCGAATGTATGACGTACCTGCCAGGGATTGTTAAAGGTCGAAATATATCATTTTTTATCCTATTAAGAATTCACTTTCCTTTAACCTCGTGAGGACCATATCACAATACCTTCCTTAATGACGAAATTAGCACGATGTTGTCATAAAAAACTTTTATTCGGCTCCGAATAGGAGATTTTATAACGGCCTCGTACTGAAATCACATTGTCCTAACTTTTATTTACTGCCTATTCTTTTCTCATCGTTAGGTACTATGTGACATCGAACCACAATGTGCTGAGATATGAGCAAAACTCGGAACCGCAGCTGGGCTTCGAAAGCGTGATTACGCTTTTCGAGGGCTTACGTACTATTTACCACATCAACCGGGGACCTTGCCTGGATGTTCTCTCAGACATGTTTTTCCTTCTTTTTTTTTTAACTCAGATGCTATCAGCAATCATTCGTCAGCGGGAATGATTTAGAGGTAACGAATCATCACTGAACACAGTTGAGTTGAAGTGGCAATCTAAATCACAATGTTTTAAATTTTATTTTCTGCCTATTAGTTTCATGGCAGGGTATGGCGTGAAATACGACTAGACCCATGCTGAGACAATATGAAACCGTTAGAGTTAAGAAATCGTCTGAGAGAAAGACAAAGCAGTAACCTCGTTTAGTGTAGTGGACAGCGCGCGAGTTCTCGGAAAATACCGAACATTTTCAAAAGCAAAGAAAAGCTCATTGCTGATGAGTTCTACATATTGTAACTTGGCAAGATGTTTTTTATTGTCGACTGATAGAGTGACATCGCGACTACTAAAACGTACTTGTAAGATATTTGCTTCTCATTCTAGCCGATTTGACGTAAAGAATTCTCATAAACGTCTAATTCCTTTCCCGAGGAGTCCAAAATTGAAGTACGCATAGTCTTCTGTGAAGCATTCGTTTCAACATAAATACGGATTACTGTATCTTTTATCTATATCTAATCGATTAATTAGACGTCGTTAGATCGTATAACTCTTAGTACTCCATCAATGCTAAAGCGATAAATTGCGAAGCACTTGGACACTTGAACACTTGGACGGCCCGTCCTTGCTACTTTTGCGGGCCCCAACCCAATCTCCACTCCTCGGAATTCGTCTGGTTTAGTCATTGTGGCTCCCTGGACAGCCACGATGAGACGGTAAACCTTTTAGGAGGATTTCGAAGGAATGATGTCTATATATCAGATGGGAGTGTAGGTCATTTGACGTCGAACAATTTTTTTGCATTACGATCCGCATCGAGGAAAGTCGTTATTCCACTTGCTGGCTCACTTTTTGAGTGAATTTTTCTTTTCGATAAGCCCACACTTAAAGTATGCTAGAAGCTCTAAATGAACAACGTTTTGTTCTATTTTTTAACGAGAAGAAAGAGCTTCGCTTACGCTTTATAGTTAGGTTCTCTAATGTTTTACTCTTCCCTCATTCCAGTCACGAAGGGCGGCTGACTTAGAAATCATGAGACTTTGAAGTGAATTCTGATTGCAAATTTAAGTAACTACTGAGATTTCTAAGTTTTCAACAAAGCGCTAGGAGCCACAATATTGCTGTGATATTTGCAAAACTCCGGACCGCAGGTCTCTTGTTGGGGAGCGAACGCGCTACTTTTTCGGGGCTAACGTGTTCACCACCACATCATGCGGGTCTTTCGTTTCGCCTGTCTCTCAGCTAATTCTATCGATCACTTACCATCAGCAATCACTCGTCAACGGAATTGATCTGAGAAGCCCACATCGGCATTGCACCCATTTAAGCTGAGACTGTAGTTGAACTTCTGCGGTCCAAATTTTTGTAAATATCTCAGCAATATTATGGTTGTAATCACAATGTTTAACGTTTTGTTTTCTGCCTTCTATAATTTTCATGGCAGGTTACTAAGCGAAATACAACCACAACGTTGCTGAGATATTTGCAAAACTCTGGACCGCAGGTGTCTATGGTGGAGAACGAACGCGCTATTATCCTTTCCGGGGAGTAACGCGTTCACCACCACACCATGCGGGTCCTTTGTTTCGATTGCTGTGGCAAAAAGATCGATAGAAATAGCTGAGAGACGTGCGGAACAAAGGACCCGCATGGTGTGGTGGTGAATGCGTTACTCCCCGGAAAGGATAATAGCGCGTTCGTTCCCCACCATAGACACCTGCGGTCCAGAGCTTTGCAAATATCTCAGCAACGTTGTGATTATGGTTGTATTTCGCTGAATACCTTGCCGTAAAAATTGTATTAGGCAGAAAATAAGAAGCAAGCAAAATACTAGCAGATTCGGGATATCATAAGTAGCTTTGTGTTAAGCACTTGTATAAAGTGCTGGTGAATAATAACTGGTGAAGTAGATGGTGTTATTCTGCGAAATACAACCACTATGATATAAGCAAATTTCTAAACTCCTGGCCAGCTTGGATCGTAATTACCCTTTGCGATGGCTCACGTGTTATCCGCTGCACCACCAAGGCACTTGTTTTGTCTTTCTCTCAGCCAATTTTTTCTACCATAATGGTGCTATCAGCAATCATCCGTCAACGGGAATGATTTGAGCAACACAAATCGGTATTGAACCCAGTTAATTTGACGCTGTAGTCGAAATTATAATGTTTAATTTTTGTTTACAATATGCTATTTCTTGCTTGTCTGCTTTGTCTTTTCGTAAGAAGAAGTAATAGCTGCAGTTGTATTTCACGCACCGTGTCATGAAAAAAAAAGCAGTAAACAGTCAATAAAAGTTAAACTTTGTAGATATTATTGTTTCTGTCGTCACCGTCCTCGAACTGGGACCTATTCTCTGCCGGAACGGAGGAAACTACTGTACAATGAACTGCCCGAACGCACAATTTTGTTCTGTTTCTCCGTTCTCCCCGCTTCCATCGTAATATGGAAGTATCGGTCTGAAGCCGTTGTGTTGTGTGGTGCCGTTTTCAATTAGGCGTTAGCTTTCAGTCTCATTTAGTCACTTCGTTTTAGGCATCGATTCGAGATTTTTAGGTAGCTATTTCTACACATAGTGAAGGAAGTAATTAAGTACGTCGTAGATCTATCTTTTCGTAAAAATAGCGTTCTCACAGAACATGAAATGTTCAACAATTTTTCTACAATCGAAACGTCTTTAGGAATTTCAATGTATTCCATTTTTGAACATATCAAAGTTTTAGAAAAACGCGTGTGGCGCAGTGGTCGAAGGGGTCTTGCAATACAGACGTGGAATCGATCCATGCGCCCATACCCCCCAAGCTTTCCATCACTCCGGGGTCTGCAAATTGGTATCGGATTTGTCTGAGAGGATAGCAGCACTGCTCGATACATCGATAGGCCACCGCGAGTTATTGTAAAAGCCAGATATGCGTTCAATCACCTCAAAACGATGCTTAATGAAGTAGAATGCATGGCGCATCCTTCAGGGATTAATTAACACCGAGAGCTTTATTCTTTCTTTATTTTTTTATCAAATTTTTAGACACAAATCCTTTATCAAAAAAGGAATCCAAATAGCTACTTCTTCTATGTCCTTCGGGAACTGTGAAATCCTATATTCCTTGGTTTCTATAGTGATATTTAATCCTCTGTCGTAACACTGTAGTATTTTATGATCATAGTTTACTAAATGTGCATTTTATTCCGTCCATCATTTGCATAACCTGAAATATCAGCCGCCGGAAAAAAAAACCATCTGACAGTGTCTAAACGAATGCAACAATCCTATGAGTGGTTGTTGACAATGGAGTGGACCTGCTCTACATATGGCTTCTTTCCGACTGCTATTCGAACTACATCTTCGATACCTAGCAGAACACACATTAATAGTGAGACATATATGGGTCGGTCATATAATGAGAGGAGCAGAGGACAGATGAACGAAAAGAAATGTAGAGTGAACTCCACGGGGATGCAGGAATTCCCTAGGACGGTCACTTATCCGTTGAGGGGACGTGTTCGTAATTAAGGTCAATCAGCTGTACACCTAGCTGGACATATTTACAGATCGCGATATGAGACTCATACCTGCCACCATGTTCGAATCAATCCACCACCATGGGCTACAATTACGAGGGAAAGAAACGAATGGAAAATATTCTGGGGTCCACAAAAGTCGTGAAGATGGGTCGTCCAGGTATCTAGGTAAGCATGTACTTAATTCCTCCAATAAGAACTAAAAATTAAAGAAAACGCTAAGGAGAACTAGATCTGCCTGAATGCTCTTTTTCACTAGTTATTCAATATTCTTACTTACAATATTACGTGTCTTGAATAGTTAGTTAGAGGTGCACTATAATCCATACGTGGTAGGTTGTTCATCTCCGTATCCCGAGTAAACCGGACCTTCCATCCCTCTGATATCGTGAAATTCGCACTTTACTTCACTAACGGCAAAATGTGCGCTAAGTAAACTATACGGTAATTGATGGAATCGAATGAATGATGCATCTCTAAGCTCATTCTTGTAGTATGTGCTGTTCAATCGTTATTTAGATGGCAAGCACGGAGATGCTAGATGATGCTTTTATAGTCTTTGTGTTCGCAGTGTTATTGCACCATTACTCTTTAATCTAACTGGTTGTTTTGCGAATCTTAAGATAGATTATCTCACGGAACCCTCTTAACAGCTCTCACTTTCTCGTCACTAGCATTTACCGCCCTTATGACTCAGGACGCCTTCAGCACCTTACAATTCAGCAGGGATGAAATTAATGCAACGAGAAGGAGAGGTGATTATGACTTATTTACAGAAGGAAATTCATTTGCTCGAAGTGAATTTCCTTCCTTATATGGATAATCTTGCAGGACCACCGATATGCTTTGTAATGTGCGAAACATTGAAACACAGCAATTATCCCTCGTGAATGCTGTGGTTTTAGCACAGTGGCTAGCGCGGTCCTCTACGATACCCATGGTTATTGGTTCGACCCTACAGCCCAGGTTGACAAATCTCCCATCTCTCTGTGGTCGGCAAGCAAGTACCAGATCTATCTGGGTAGACTAAAACGCATTAAAACAACGGTGGACTCAGAAAGTCATTGTATAAGTGATGCATAAGATTTCAAAGTGAATCATTTTCAAAACTCCGGATCACAGGTGTATGCAGTGGGGAACGAACACGCGCTGTTGTCCTTACCGGGGATCAGCGCACTTCATCACTACATCATCCGGGTCCTTCGCTTTGCATGTATCTCAGCTAGTTCTATCGATCTTGACGTGATTCTTCCTAGTTCACTTCGTGAAGCTCGGCAGAAGTTGAGTTTTGTTTGTTTAAATTCATGTCGTCGTGAATACTTCATATAATATACAGTAATGAACAAACATGCGCTTATTAATAGCAAGATTTCTTCAGTACAACACTGGCTGACGTATCGGCGGTTTCGCCTTTTCGCCTTCCTCGGAACCGCTTTGTTATTCTATGCAAATATTTCATATATATATATATATATATATTTATATATATATTAAGGGCTTAAAGTGCAAACTTTTCCGGAAATGTTAAACCAGTTCATTTTATCTCAATATCACGTTGAGTAGGGAGTATGTAGCCCAGTGGTTAAGGGTGCCCACCAATGCACGTGTGGCAATGCATTGGTTCGAACCCGTTCCCTTAACAAAACACACCCTCTATCTCGTCGTATTTGGAAAATTGGTCCAAAGCTAATGTGGGAGAGTGGAAACACTGACTTAAACATCGGCAAGCAGTCTTTCTTAGCCCACCGTATTCTCGCAATAATTTCTCCTTTGCACAGTTGTGTATGTTAACTGTGTGCCTTCTGCTTCACACCACAAGTTATTCACAATGTTGTTTAGTCGTCTTCTTGTTCGCAAGCGGCCTTCTGCTTTGTTAAGCCATTTAAACATTCTCTCATTTCTTTTGTGTTGTCCAGTAGTTTGTATTCAAACAAATATAGCCGGTCTTTGTACGGGTGTTCTGCAACACTTCCTAGTTGGAGCTAATTTGCAAAGACAAGAGCAAACAACAAGAACGTCAGGAGTTCGATTAATGCTGAAACCCTTATCCTTTTTTTATGGCAACGTCTTTAATGTTGACAAGGCTCATGTTTTCCGAATAGCAGCTTTGAATATTAGTGTCAAAATCACTTCTTAAGGGATATCGCTTGATTTCTTTATTCCTCTGGATGACTGGAACGGCCTATGGCTTATTTTGTAAAGCAACCTTCAACCCCACTAGGGTCCCGCGATATAAACGCGGTCGTTGGTTTGATCCTAGCGCCTCGAGCTCAACAAGCCTTCTATTACTAGGAGTTTGACAAATTGGTATCAAACTTGTCTGTGAGAATAGAAGGGATTGGTTGATACATTGATAGGCCACCGTAAGTTATTGTCCTTTCGAAAACGGGTTTAATCAACTCTATGAAGCCGCGAATGGGTTCGAATGTATAATGCGCTGCTGACAGTTCGATCGATGCCTCAATGCTTTATCCTTTTACTCTTTAAACGGATGATACGTCTTTAACAACGGTTTCGAGAAGAAATGAAACGTCGACACGAATGAAAACATCCTTCTCGTGCAAAGCAAAAGATAACTCCATGAGGTGACATTTTTTCCTTTCTGCGAGATACGATTTTGTAAAATTGTGTTGCATTCGTTTATGGTACTGAAGTGAACACGGGACTCATTTTAAGAGCTAATGAGATTGGTTTTAGAGATTAGCTTAGGATTAGGATTTGAGATCAGTTTGTTTCTTGACGGGATCTATGGTTTGTGAAAGTTTGATATAAATAAGTTTGACGTTGTTTGACATATATAATGTTAACTTTATGTTCAGTTTCTTTTGCGGATAATCAATGGAACTTTTATTCAAAGTAAAGAGTTAGAAGGTGAAGTGTTCGACTTTATGAAGATACTTTGTGGAAATGACTAAATTCACATAAGACCTAAACAGTGAATTGAGGATCAATCGATTCCGTTTTTCTTATCCTTCCAGACAACTGTATTCCCATTTTTCTGACTATGTAGAAATACTGAGTTTTGTTTACCCGTGTTCTCCGATCGAACTAGCGGTCGCGTGTATGGAATTGCATCTGTAACTCCTGTGCTAGGCATACCTCTTCCTTAATTTGTGTAGTAAAAGTTCGAATAGTGGTGGCCTACACTTCTTTGTTCTTTAAATTTCCTCGAAAATGTCGAATTATCTGTGTCAGGATATGAGGTTTTGCTAGGAAACAAACCAGCACTGTTTGTTGACGATTCCTCACTGATACTTCAAACTCTGTCGGTGTTCTTAACAAACACTGTGAGTTAAGCTCTGTTATATCTAGTCAATAGGATTTTTGGACTTGCATGTTTAATTCGTCATAGTAACTTTTATTTCAGTGTGTTTTTCATAATTCGTTTTGCTTCACCATATAGTCTTCTCATCCGTTATGTAAAGCACCTATAAAAAAGTGACAGGAGAGTAGCTATCAGTAGTACTAGTGCCATTTATTACGATGGCCGAACTTACTCCGGTTTGATATTGACCTGAGCCTATCAATCCCAACAGCTCTCCTGAGTCGGAAAATTGCCAACAGACTTGTCTCGAACTCTCTGTCACTCTAATCAACGTGGGTACGCCTATGTGCGGCTATCTCAGGATCCAAAGAGAATCGACTCGTCACTATTCAACGACATTCGTAATGACGTCGAAATCCTCTAGTAGCAGCCAAATCCACACGTGAAAATTTCGAAGACCATTGTTGATGGTGGGTGCGAGGAAAACCCTATGAATGATGTTTGCAGGTGTTTTTTATGTTGTTTGCAAACATTCAGTTATTCTTCTTAACGCCATCCTTTCCAACATTGACTGGCAACTATCTGTGACAGTACTTTCAAGGTATCTTGAGACGGGAAGATTTCATCGGTTTCGTCACACTAGGTTTTTCAACACCATTGTCATCCATTTAAAATATTTGTGGTTCTGTTTTAGGTGGCTATCAATACCTTTGCATACCATTGGTAATGGGATCTACACCACCTAATTATTGCTACATTAGACCGCTTTTTCTCTTGCGAATTTCGTCTCTTCATTCTATCGATCCCACCTTTGTCGTCTTAGACTTTTCTCTCTCTCTTTCCATACCTCTATCTTTTGCTTAGTGCTCCGCTGTTCTCTTTCATCCAATCTTTCTTTCTCCTTTCTCTTTACATGTCTTTCTTTCTCTTTTCGTTCCCAATTGTTGTAACTGCAACCTCGCAACGGGTGTGTGACAATCGGTCGACTTCATCGGTATCGAAAAGAAAGCATAAAAAAGGACGTAAAAATGAGGAAAAAACAGTCATAAATTCTACGCGTCGTCGCCTCCGAGTGTTTGATTTGACGAGTCGTTTATGAACGTCGTGAACGTTCTAGAGCATATGGAAACGCTATTAAATTCGACTATTCAAAAGCCTTGCGTGTTTGCCTTGGATGAAAGAGGGTAATTGAAGTGGGCGGTGGAATCCATTCCACTTCCCATCTTTGAAGTGTTTCCTCCTTGACGACGTTCTCCTTCAGACGATTTGAAAAACAGAAAGCTCCTTCTTTAATGGTGCTGTATTCTACCACAGGATTTTTTTTTTTACAATATTCGACACGTTGGTTACATGTCACTGGAGAAAATCAGGGAAACGTGATGATTTGTTTGTCTTGCTTGTTTCTTATGCTTTGGATCCTATACAAAGAAGAAAACTCGAAAAATGTTCAAGAATGGTGGAAAACACGCGCGAAGATAAAAACGTTCCTGTAGAGGTTTTAAAGAAGTGTGTAACGTAAATTCGGCAAATTAGTACCGAACTTGTCTGAGAGAGGTTCATTCTATGCAATCCAAGTGGGAACGCTATAGCCCTGCTATCCGATGACTCCAGGGAAAATCGAGTCGAGCAACATTCAACGATATTTATGAAGAAAACGGCAATCTTCAAATAGAATTCGAATCCACATGCGAAAATCCCGAAGACGCTCGTGGATGATGGATGCAAGGAAACGAAACAAATGCAAGAATTGCTGGAATACGCAGATATGAAGACGGGTCGGATTAAGTGAAAAATTTGTGTCAAGTTATAGTGATGGGTAACTGTTTACTGAGGATATTTTATGTGAGTGACTACAGTCTGATTGCTAAAATGAACAGAAACGGGTTGAATGGATGGGAAGTAGGAAGAATCTGGTGGACGTTCAACACAAAAACAGTACTGGTTGAAGATGTCTCACTTCAAGCCAGAAACGATTCCGATAAATCGTTTGCAAATCGTACTTTTTTCGGTGGTTCGTGTGCAGTAGTATGCTGAGTAGAGTTGGCGTGAAACAAATATCTTGGTTCGATTCCGCGGCTTGGCAAACTAAACCCACTATCCCTTCACGGTCGGAAAATTGAAACCATACATGTCTAGGAGATGAAGGCTCTGACTTGATATATGGGTAGGCTATCCAGATGATTACATAAACCAAATATGCATTCTTTATTTTATAAGCTTACACGAGATTGATGTATAATCTTTATTCTTCGCATTTTTGTTGAGCAAACGCGAGGTCTTATTATTCTTTATTCACGAATAAGCTGACGTTTCGGCGGATTTCGCTCTCCTCAGAGCCTGGAAAGGTCAAGTTGATAGCAATCTACTAGGCCAGACGCCTCCATAACCAAACAAAGAAACTCTAAACCAAGATTTCAATCACATTGAACACAGCTTTGCACACTCACCGCTTTCTATGAGGTTTCCACTATGTCACGTAGAGACCAACCGCACAGAAGTCACATGGAAGCATAATGTGCCCCTACCATCAGAATAGCAGTCTTATATACTGCCCTATATCACGCATGATAATGAGGCATTCTTCCCTGCGGTTCATTTTCCGATTTCTGGAATTAATCCAGAATGCCTCGAGAGTTTTTCGCGCCTGTCTTCTTGATTCGCGTGCGAGCATCGTGACACATACTTCAAAGTCCTCTCCGTTATGTCTCTGGGTCCTATGCGTGCCTAGCAGGGTATTTGGTCTATGTTTGCCGGCTGGGTGTTCTTTTATGCGGACACAGAGGGGTCTGCCCGTTTTCTAATCTTTATTCGTATAGCGTTCGGCCGTCTTCGTCTTCATCACAGCCGATGATCCGAGTCGATGGTCCACAGTTGTTCGTGTTCTCGAGGTGGCGTCTTCGTATTCGTATCGAGCCGGAGCTTCCTCAGTGGAGCATCTATCTTGAATGAGCCGTACTAAACGAACGACGCTCTTTTATGCAGGATGCTGGCTGTTGATAGTAGTGATCGTCTGTTGATAACAACTTGTTTTTCCAGACAATCCATCTTGCATAAGTCGGTATCATTATCAGCTAGCAAAGAGCATAACATAACATAACAGAGCAGAGTATTTAAAAACAGTATATCAACATCAATGTGACTAATCAATATGTATTCCTTTTTTGATAAGCTTAAACGAGGTTGGTATATAATCTTTTCGACGTCTTCGTCAAATATGCATTCATTTACCACTATGAAGCTATGAATTAAATTAAATACATGTGGCATTCTTAAAAGATTTTAAACACTTTCCTTTTGTATTCTTTCTTTGATGAGCTTACACGAGGTTGATAATGATATTTATTTTCGGCTAACGTTTCGACGTCTTCGTCTTCTCAGAGCCGATGAAAAAAAACAAATTGTTATCACCGGACATTATCATTATATCGACCATTAGCATCGTGTATAAAAGGGCATCACTGAGTGAGGATGCCTCATTCGAGGAGATGGCTCAACGAAGAAGACCTGACTCGACACGAAGGCGAAGCTGCCACGTCGAGACGAATAACAAGCGAGGGCCATCGACTCGGTTCATCGGCTCTGAGGAAGACGAAGACGTCGAAACGTTAGCCGAAAATAAATATCATTATCAACCTCGTGTAAGCTCATCAAAGAAAGAATACATATTGATTAGTGGTACCGAGGTTTAAGGAAAGTCGGTTCCGAAATATTAATTTCCTTTTGGTACGAACTATCTGATCACAAGGACTTCATCTATATAAATCGGAAACGCATGAAGGAAGGGGATCGTTGGTGGGCGACATCGATGGCGGCGGCGATGGAGACGCGATAAGGGAACGACTGTCGAAATCGGCGCGTGCGACGTCATTCGTCCGTTTTGGGGTGTCATTATCGTCGTCGTCGACATCGTCGCCGTCGCCGTCATCGTCGCCGTCGCCGTCGTCGTTGTTGTCGCCCACGTAAAGCAAAATATCAGTTTCACTACAACGTTTACGATCGGGTTTTGTGTGATTCGGCGATGAAAATCGTGTTTCGTTCAAGTCAATTATCGCATTTGTCATCAAAAATTGACCTGTTTCTTATACCTATTTCTAACGCATTTCGTTTTCTTTTTCCCATGAATCCTCCACATACGACCTTGTGGACATACTTCCACGCATTCTACAACTGCTCAAATACGTAATTATTACAATTTCCTAAACATGTTATATTTACAATGATTTGCTGGCCTTCCTCTTCCTTCCTCCATGAAAGTATGTGAAGTTGTGAGGCCAAAACCTTTTTTTCAGAAAAAAACCGGGAATGGTCGCTTTTCCACAATGTATGTATCTAGATTCTTATGAGTGTTTAATCGCTTTCGTCCACTCACTCAATTTTTCTTGGCTTTTATTACTCTTTTTTTCCTAAGTATTTTATGATTCTCCGCTTTTTTCTCTCTGTTAGTTTCTCTTCTAGCATTCCGGATTTTCTAAGAAACTGCGTAGAAACAATTTTTATTTTTTATTTTATTTGGTCCGTCTTCATGTTCGAGCAATTCTCCCTGGAGTCCTGAAATAGCCGGGCTGGAGCGTTCCCAACTGGATTGCAGAGAGTGATTTTTTTTCCCAGACAAGTGCGGTACCAATTTCCCGACCACGGAGGTATGAAAGGCTTGTTTGGCCCGCAGCGGAATCGAACTACCACCATCTTCGTGATGAAGGACGTCACTACCACTGTGCTATGCGCCCCACTATCGAGGAACAGAATGGGATTATCCAAAGAACAACTACCATGGTAACCATTATCATGGTAGATACCATTTTGAGCGGGAACGATGCTCAACTTTTTCACTATTACTGTTCTTTTATTACGATACAAGACACTGTCCAGTTTTTGCAGTGATTTATCTGCTTTTTGTGTTACGTAGAATGGGATATCAAGAACTAGTAAAAATAAGTTTAATCACTAATACCACCTATAGTCTCGGTTGATCGTACGATTCAAGTGTGAACCTATCAGGTCTCCCAAGGCCCTGTTCGATAACAGATTCTTCCTGTTGGCTCAACTGGCTGGATTACCTGAAAACCATCACATTTTTGTTTACGACACTCTTCACTTTTAGTGTTATTGGCGAGATGGTGCTCATAGGTAGCAGAATGAACTCTGCTATGGAGTGGAGGAAGGTAAGCAGAGGGTACAGCGTTGAGTATACCAGTTACTCCTCACAGGCATTTGAAAGTGAAAGCAAAATTACTGATAGTCCTTTGAAAATCATTTCAGCGAAATCAAAAAGATCCATATAAATTGCTGTAAAGAGGAAGTGACCACGAAAATTATGCATATTGATGTTAATTGATCGTAACAGAAGTCGAATAAAAATGGCTGGTGATTCTCGGAGGAACCATTCACTGACGATTTTCCCTTTTATAGGCCTATTACTGTTTTGCACACACCGAGTATATGTTTTGTGTTGTTTTATATTGTTTTTAATGTTGTTTGCTTGTTTACATATGTTTGTTGAATATGTGGTTTGAAGTATCCTCCCTTTCACAGACAAGTATCGACGTCTGTCTGGGTTAAAGATCTGTGAACATTTTAACACGTCTAAATTTAGGGATAATAATGCTCAAGGAACACTTGGAATGTCAATTAATAGAGAAGATGTCTGATTCTCAAACAATAGCCTTATATCGAGAACTCGACCACTTCTGCTAACGATGATGGTAAGACAACGAAACGAATGTAAGCAGGGGTGCGACCGTCCATTACTACTGGTATATGCCATTCTCGACAAATGGATGCAGAGATGGATTCCAATTTTTCATATATAGGCCAGCCACTTGGAGTTGAACAGTTGTCTGGAATAGCTTCCTTCCATGAAGATTTCATATTTAAACCTGGCAAACGTCTCTCGGAACCATAGAAATTGATGACTGTGTATGGTGATCACCTGAAACACCATACCACAACGTTCTTACCTGGAACCACGGTAGAAAAATACTAGTTTGGGAGCAGAATGCCAGCCGAATGGAAATTGTTCTGGTGTCCACGAATTTTTTGAATGAAGACAGGCTACGAGTATGCTAGATTTTCATACTGTCACATGCAGCATAAAGTGGATTTTTCAGAGTTTGTACCGCTTGTTATCTATCTATAAAACTTGGATAGAGTTCGGCGTTTTCAAATAGGTAGCCAGAAAGGAACAAATTTAGTTTGAAGTTGTCATCGATCGGTCAGAATTTAATTAAATAGTGAAAAAAACGTTCCTGCTATCTATAAAGGCTAATGGTGGTGAAATGGAATAGGGCAGCACCATCACAGCACTCTAGCGAAAAGCTTGAAGGAGCAACAAAAAAGTGGAAGTAACCTCGTCTTTTTCTATCGATCAGTACAACTTCTATCACTATTAGTTCAAGGAATGTCGAAAAACTTACGAAAGCATTAAGAGAAATTTGTTATCGTTAAGTTGGAGCCATCACCACATGATGCGTTTCCACTTCTCCAGTTTGTGCAGGCTTCTTTCAAACACAGCGTTAATTCTATGAAGCCTTGCGAGTATTGTTCTTTTTCATTTCATTGATTCGTCCTTCCTCAGTCTTTAGCTCTCATTTTCCTGTCATTCTTCTTCTTCTAGTGTTTACTTCGAGCTTTACCTCATATAGTGTCAATAGAAGTTGTTAATTCACAAAAATAGTTTATAGGGCGATCTTGCTAACTCTTGAAAACTGTGGTTATTGATTGATTTTGTGTGAGGGAGTTTAAAAACAAGACAGGTTTTCTTTGAAATGGACTTACTTCCACCCTCTCGTATCACTTGCATTTATCTGTTTTCTTTCAACGATTCCTATAATTCAGAAATTAATTTGGCGACCTTACATTCTTTTTGTTGAAATTTATCAAAAAAAACTTCCCAAATACCTGTCCTTTCTTGCTATAGACTTTCTTATATTTGAGCTCTTAAAAGCTTTCTTTTAGTTCCGACACTTCTGAGGTTTCTCTTGATCAGATTCTGACCACAATCCAACCGAATACTTTTCTGAGTACTCATTTTTTTCCGTATGTTTCGTAAATCAACATCGGGCGGTGTTTGATGTGTTAACTTTTCCCAAACTAACTTGGTTTCAAGTTTTATTAATTAGGGACATTTTCTGCAAAGAGATTTAGGTGCCCGGAAAACGATGCCACCATGATTGATGGGCGGCGCTGCTCATGAAAGCCATTGTGCATCGACTTCTTCTGAAAATGTCTAACTCGAATGTATTTACCAGTAGCGTTCTCTCAGCTGTTTGTTTGACATCTCTCAAAAGTTGCACATATTTGCTCCTTTCTAGAACAACTCCGGTTTTCTCTGGCCTCCGATGCGAATAAATTAACCTCAATTTGTGGCTTATCTCCTGAGAAAAATCTCGTATGTGTGCTGTGTTTACATTAGCATTATGATTTAATGGTCGTTGGTTGATTTTTTTAAGCGGTTTCTTTTTTCCGTGTTAACACTGAATAATCTGGATTTCGTTCTCTTTTTTGTATTTGTCAGTCATTCTTGAAAGTTAATGGAACTTTTTTCTTATGATGGATCATCGCCGAGCCGTCTTCACCCCATGGAAAACAATTGTTATTTAGTCATCATATAGATTGCATGCTGCAGTCTTTCCACTCTTTTTTTCATGTTTACCCATTGGATACATGACATATTACAGCATTTCCTGGTCTTCTTGGAAAGAAACTTTTTAATGGTAATTTGAAACTACGGGATGTTAAACACATTCTTGCAAGCTGATGTAGAGATAATGAAGTCAGGTGCTTTTTTGCAAATTATAATTGTAAAAGAAGTGCGTGTAGCGTACTGGTTAGAAATACACATATGGTTGTTGGTTTGATCCGCGCTCTAGTCTCACGAAGTCTTCCGCTGCGGGGCCGGCAAATCGCTACCAGATTTCTCTGGGAGGATGAAAACTGACTCAATAAATTTTTTGGTTCTCGCAAGTCATTGTATAAGCAATATATGCATTTGATCACCTCTAGGATGACACGAATAGAATCTAATCCTAAGGGATTTACAAACGCTGGAAGCCTCATCGTCTATCCTTTATAAAACACAAAACAATGGGACATACCACAGATAAACTACCTATGATTCAGCGATTGACTGTGAAACAGCAGCACCATAAAATCCAAAGGAACAATTGTTTAGTAGTTGATAGTAGCACATTCGTGACTTTAGAAATGTGATACAAATATCCTCTTTTAAAACAACTATGCAGAGGCCAGCCTGTTGCAGAGCAATAGCAATCCAGTTGATTACGCGGACCGCCCAATCTACATGTGAACTGGTTCCACCCTACCACGGGTCCACCAAGCCTCCCATCCTTCTGGAGTTTGGAAATTATAGTAGACTTGTTTGGAACAAGCTGATTTTTCCTCCCTTTCTCTCCCTCTCTCTCCCTCTGTCTATAGTTTGCGTAGGACCGCCATAATAAATCTATCTCAGGGTCTAGGGAGAGCCCACTCGACCAGCGACATTTGTGACGAAGGTGAAAAATCCGCAAGCAACAAGCAAAAAAGTTTGGAGACTCGGGTGGACGTTGGATATGGGAAACGTATCGAAAGCAGGAAGTGCTAGAATTTACAGAGTGTGATACACTTTATGGTGGATCATGTGATAAAATAACAAAAATAGAAACACAGATATGATAGCAAGTCTTCTGAAGTCGGATTTCCTCCTGAGTTTACTATACACCCACCGCATTATCAGCGAAGCAAGAGAAAATATTGGTTTGCACATAAATGGGGCAAAACCTAGCTCTGCTGCGAAGCTAGACAAATAAAACTGGATTACAATCTTAACCTTTTTATTTACTGCCTATTCTTTTTAACGGCAGGGTATGTTGCGAAATATAACTTCTGTAATGATGAGATATTGGCAAAACTCCGGACCGCAGGTGTCTGCGGCGGGGAACGATCGCGCTATTGTATTTTCCGGGGAGTAACGCGTTCACCACCACACCATGCGGGCCCTTCGTTTCGCCTGTCTCTCAGCTAATTCTATCGATTACTTGCCATCGGCAATCACCCGTCAACGTGATCGATAGAATTGGCTGAGAAACAGGCGAAACGAAGAGCCCGCACGGTGTGGTGGTGAACGCGTTGCTCCCCGGGAAGGACAATAGCGCGTTCGTTCCTCACCGCAGACACCTGCGGTCCGGAGTTTTGCAAATATCTCAGCATTACAGAAGTTAAAACTGGGTTGTTCTTTGATTACAGAGATCCATCTCGTATGTGTGCGCCTTTGACGTTCAAAGAACACGAAGAAAAGCATGAAAGGGGAATCCAACAAAAGGAGAGCATCATGAGCTGCTTCGGTTGTCTCAAAGAAACCACCGACCAGCTAGCTGTTCCAAACCCGCACTCACCTTTTTAATTCAGTAGCTCTCCTAATGCTCATTTACACAGCAGAGACGTGGGCTTATACTTCGACCACGCCATGAATACTATGCAGTATTCATACAGTGATTGAACGATGTCGCTTGAAATATAACCGGCACACACAATATCTGATCGGACTGCGTAGCTTAGATCTTCGAAGTCTATTCCATTCTCGAGGAGCAGGACTATACACATCGACACTGGAACATACACACCTCGGTCGTATAAGAAGCAAAACAGATGATAGATGAACGAATAGCACGTTTGGTAGACTTATAGTTGATTCAGTCGTCGTATGAGACGACCGGTTACACCACGGGCAGACATGTTTGTAGCTAGAATCAATCAGCTGTATTCGCTGATGGAAGTGATTCGTGGGTCACAGAATGCGGAGGCGTCACAAATGTGCTGAAGCCCTTACTGCTCGGAGAGAAGAACCGTTAAAGTATCCAAGTAAGTAAGTATGTTGTTTTCTTATTCACTATGTAGTTCTTACGTTGAATGCCTAAGAATGATATGAGTGCCTCAGTAGAGGAGATGAGCTCTTATAGATCCGGCAGTTCATCTCAAGCTCAGAGAACTCCCCGTAAAAAGTTGAGGTAAATCACCATCAAATCTAGTATTTTTTTAGGAGGAGTTGCCCGCTCTTTCAAATGTTTGTTTGAAATATAACTTCAATAGTGCTGAGTTATTTGCAAAACTCCGGACCGCTGGTGTATGCGGTGGGGAATGAACGCGCTTTTACCCTTTCCGAGGGCTAACGCTTTCACCACCACATCATGCGGATCCTTCGTTTCGCCTGTCTCTCAGCTAGTTCTACCGATCACTTGCCATCAGCAATCATCCATCAACGGGATTGATCTGGAGGGCCCAAATTGGCAACGAACCCAGTTAAGCTGAGGTTGTAGTTATAATCAGTTATAGTTACAATGTCTGTTTGAATTTGAGGATTTGAATTTCTTCGCTGTCAATATTGATCTGTAGGTCAAAGTCCACCGTAGATTTTCACGACTTGTGTAACTTTAGGCTGAATAGTTGAGGGCCGTACTATAGCGTAGTATGTGCAGATGTTTTCCTAATCAACTTATCTTTTTGTTATCTCTCATATAGAGAACTACATATCAGCACCGTCGATAGGGAAGGCATTTGAAATTCTCTCTCATCATGCGAAAAAGGATTTTAATAATAATTGCAATCGATAATCAATAACCAATGAATCAATAATTACAGCAATAAATGTGTTTGTCACAATATTGCTATTTTTTTGAGAGAAAATTCTAATGCTGTTAGGATTCGGCCGTTCCTCATGTTGCCCTTGACGACGTCTTGCTGTTCATATAGAATTCTCTTGATGATCGCATCGCGGCTTTCATTCCACCACCGGTTTATGCTTTTTTCTCTTTTGTTCTCTACATCTAACCAGCATTTACGAAGATTCTTTTCCTCCCGATTGCACCTGTTCATGATATTCAAGTGATCTCTTGACATTTCATGGATGGCATTAAGGGCATCGTTAAGCCCATCTGTTGTCACTGAGCCATTCACATAACTAAGAAGGATCCGCCATCTCGTTCTAGCTCACCATCAGCCATCTATTGGTATCTCGTTCATAATTTTCAGTGTCACATTTTAAGACTTCGTCAATGGATTTAATAGAATTGATTTTGGGATCGTTTGTCTTCAAATTCCTTCATCATTATACTTGTTCTTACGAACTGCCCTTGATGAACAATAGTTTTGAAACCTACCGTCATTTAACCTTAGTAGTAAAATAATCAATATGTTTTCAAATTTTAGAGCTTACACGAGGTTGATAATATAGTTTTATTCTGCTAACGTTTCAACATCTTTGTCTTCTTTCTACTTTTGTTTAGCAAACACGAGGTGTTACTTTATTTCTTTATCTACGTACAAGCTGACGTTTCGGCGGATTTCGCCTTCCTCAGAGCCTGGAAAGATCAAGTTGACTGCAATCTACACGGCCAAACGTCTCCATAACCAAACAGAGAAAATGCTGAACCAAAATTTCAATCACATTGAACACAGAGACTTTGCCCACTCACCGCTTTCTGTGAGTCTTCCACTGAGTTTGTCGCTTGAAGACCAGAGTTCACAAGGAATCGTATTGTGGCCATCTCATCAAAAGAACAGGCTTATATACTGCCCAATATCACGCGTAATAATGAGGCATTCTTCCCTGCGGTTCATTTTCGGATTCTTGGAATTAATCCAGAATGCCTCTAGAGTTTTGTGCGCTTGTGCTTGCGCATCTTTATCTTCCTCCGAGCCGACGATCCGAGTCGATATCCACAATGCTCTGAGGAGGACGAAAACGTCGAAACGCTATCTGAATAAAATTATATTTCCAACCTCGTGTAAGCTCAACAATTTGAAGACGTGCTCTTGTTGAGCTGATTTCTCATCTTTGTTGCTCTTCAGCTTACAGTGAGTGCAAAAGAGCTTCGCCTACATTTCTTCAAGTTGTTGCCACGAAAATGATCTGAAGAACCCAATACTTGAATACTTGAATGGCCCGTCCTCACTGGTTGTGCGGGCCCCAGCGTAATCTCCATTTTTTGGAGATTTGCTGGTTAACCCGTTGTGGTTCCGTGGAATCCCGAGGTCATCTTGGCCAAAGTCTGCCCCATGTCATCACCACCACAGACAGTTGCAGCCCTTGTGGAACAGAGGGGGATTTGCCACCATGCGACTTTAATACCAGGACGTTGGTGGATCTCGGTATTGGTTTACTCTTAGCTAGGCTTTCTGATAGGAACGCCGGACTCTCACTTCGGGAGGCCCTGCCAGGGGATGAATCCTCGCTGTACATCGCAGTGCGACACCCAGGAACACCTCCCAGCCACCACAAGACGATATAAACCATGGGAGGGAAGAACCCAGTATTCGTTTTTATAATGTATTCCCGAATTTCCGTACATCGTTCGACTGGTATATATTATTATTTGATCAATGCCGAGGTTAATAGAAAGTCAGCCGTGGGAATTGCTATATAGTGCTTTTTTTGGCCATATCAACCATCCCCATGCACACTACCAACCGGTATTGTGATCAATTTGCCAAGCAGATTTTTTTTCCGACATCCAGTCCCGTTTAGCTTCTTAAAGGAATTCGTCGCATTTCTATTTCTCTATCTATTTGTTAAGCGCATTTGGAAAGAGTATTTCTTATCAATGTTGTCGTAAAGCTGTTAACAATGAGAACTCATATTCTTTCTTATGTTGTATCTCCATCTCCAACTGACCAAAATATATTTTGCCTTGCATTTCGTATACATCTCATGAATTGAGTTAAATTAATGAACTGAATGCTTGTATTTAACTACCCAAATTTGATGGGCGTGGGCAGCGCGGTGATAGTCCCGTCCATTATCTAGTCGACTCAACCTACAGAGGTCCTGATTAGACATCGTTCGGGGCCAAGCATGCTTCTTCTTTTTGCGTGCTCGAAAAGCTAGTATCGGACTTGTCTGAGGCCGATTTACTCTCGAAATCACGCGTGAACCCTCCAGCATGGCTATTCTGGGTCCTCATGGAATATCGACTCAACCATCACTAAACAACAATCGTAATGCAACCTCAACGAGTAGCGGAGGCCACACACAAAAAGTTTTTAAGACCTTGTGAACAGTGGCTGCGAGGAAGCAAATCGAATGCGAGATGTACTGGGATGCGCAAATGAGATACATTCAATTTTAGCTCATGTGATACTAGTCACGAATTCATTTTTCTTGTCCTCTCCAGTTCTTTAAATGGAATTCCTAATATTTCTTGTTAACAAATTTAGCTTGTAGTTCTTAATATCTTCAATGATGCTGAGATATTGGGAAAACTCCGGACCGCAGGTGTCTGCGGTGGGGAACGAACGCGCTATTGCCCTTTCTGGGGAGTAACGCGTTCACCACCACACCATGCGGGTCCTTCAATCCCGCTGACGGGTGATTGCTGACTGCAAAAGAGCGATAAAACTAGCTGAGAACCAGAGTTCCAAGTTATCGCCCATGTATTACTGTGCGGCTGCTATCCATCAACTAACTTAAATACTTACAACAAATAAACGACTCTGAAGACGGCGAAACCGTCGAAACGTCAGCTGTTGTATCCTAATAAATTTCATAATAACAACCCCGTGTCTGCTTATTTTGAAGAAAAACATCGAATTATCAATCAATGCCGAGGTTAACAGATAGTCGATTTTGGGAATTGCTACGTCTTTGTTTGGTTAGGAACATTTTTTCTTTTCAATCCCTAAAAATCTATGTATATTTATTCAAGGTTTTAGAGCACTAGTGGTCTCAGGAGGCACATAGGTGGAGGTGGTTAGTGGTGTTCTCGCTCGGTCACTCGTTTCAAGCTAGCCATTATACCGTCAGTCAAACTTGCCTGGTAGGACAAAGGCGCTTACCTAATGCATCCGCAAACACTTGGAACTCACTCTAGGTTAAACATGTGTTCAGTAACCTCTTGATGGAATCGAATGCATAGCGCGTCCCTAAAGGAAGTTCGTCAACGCCGAACGCTTTATCCTTTTCCGAAATTTTAGTAAAATTATTGTCACCTGTAGACTACTTTTGCGTTTTTCTGTTGAAACATATGTTCTCGTTCATTTCTTGTCAAGTGATGATCAAAAAGGTGATATATTCATGTGAATATTCGTTCCAGAGAGCTAAATGGGATGAAAATTTCTGCAGAACCGTAGACGATTTTCATTTCCACATCATAGAGGGAAAGCCACGAAATTCAGGAGACAAAATCTTAAAGCCCCATAAATCGAAATTTTTGTACTTCTTTGCTCGTATTATGAAAGGTTGTCATTATCCGCAACATAGATAGAGAATACGATCAACTTTTGTAGCACTTTAGCAAGCAGTTTTAGGAGAGAAAGTTAAGAGTTTCAGAGTCATAAATGAGACTTGTGTTCACAGATTCACAAGCTAGTACCTTAATGCGGAACTGCACGAGAAGTAGCTAACCATGAAACCAAGTTTAAGCTTGCAACAGCAATAATAGAAGAAGACAAGTATCGTCCATAGTTGTTTAAGTCGAGAAAAGCGTTTGCAAGGCTCAGCGGGTTTTCGCCAGTTATAAAACCAAGACCTACCAAGATCAAGATACGTGAAGACGGGTCAAATAAAGTGAAATAGGTTAAATAAAATAAAAACAAGACCAAGATGACCTTTCGGTGCCACTCAGAAAGCAGATGTTTCTTCTAACTTCCACCAGAAAGTATACAAATCCAACGGTTTCCAAGATATCTCTATTACACATCGTCGTGATTCTCAACCCTGAGGAGTCAAACAAAGAGATATTAGTGCTATCCATCGCTAGTCAAAGCTATTCATTGCCCCCCTTGAGAACATCTTGCGATGATTTGAATGGAATTGAAATTCGACGACCAGCAATCATTTTCGCTGTGGCTACATTGTTCTTACAAAATAACCTTTTAAATTGATGGAACGAATGTTCACCGATTTTGACAGTGCATGTGGAGAAGTAGGTCTTTGTTTTAACAATGAAGAAAACTATATTAAAAAGGAAACGGGTATTTTACCAGCGCTGTATTCAATGAGAACAATATTCACATAGATTAGGAAGTCAATATAATAAAGGACTTAATTCCAAAACTGAGCAGAACGAAGCGAATCGCTTTTAAAAATTACTAAAGCACCGAGGCATTACTGGTGATAAAGAAGTACACACCTCTTCACGCTAGTCATTTCGATTTCAAGGTTATTCCATCCTTAAAGCATCAGTCGAAACTTGGCCTGATGACAAGAGTGTATTGAAGTACGCAGCAAGTGAGAGTGTGAATCCAAGTCTGAACACTACTGGCGGTCCAATCTAGCCACGAACAGAATAGTGTTTGTCAATCATGCTCAATACACCCATCGTCTCTGGTTTGAACGCTGTTCAAGCTAAGCAAGCCTACAATCTCTCCGCTGTTGACGGAATGTTACCAAACTTGTTAGGGAGGAGATTACTCCAATCCACAAGGGAAACCGGCTGCTTGCAGTGGAGACCTAAGACCGATCTAGAAAAGCTGTCTCTCCAGGAATTAAGTCGGTGTACCACATGGTAACCGACCCCATTGGAATGGCGAAACATTCCTTGATGACTGCTACAACACAAGGAAGCGAATGAAGGAGTTTTCGGCATCCGCATTTAATTATGGAGATGTAGAAGAAACGATGATACAGATCGATGTTCACGAAACAAGAATGCAATCGCCTAACTAAGTTGCCAAAAATCAGGTGTTCAGGGAAATGCGTTGCGTTTGAATGGCAACTGCTGCGCAGCAGTTGAGTTCTCATTTGTTAAATGCTGGTCGAAATCCTGCAGCAGGTCTTCAACGAAAAGCTCGATACTTTCTTTGTCTTCAAAGAGGGAAACACAGCAATTAACTCTGAGATGCTGAGTAGAAGAGGTACGTGGTCTGTCCAAGTCATTCGATGACCAACAGAAGCAGAAGCAATAGAGGTGATAAAATCTGCGTGATCTTAGTAAAGCCAATCACATCGAGTTATCTTATCAGTGGAGTGAAAAAGATGACTGCCGTTTAGAATGAATTCGTCTTCAGACAAATAAGGAAGTATATCTTAGTATTTATGCACACACTCTAGAGTGAAACGTTTTTGGCACTTACCAATTTGTTCCAAAAATACAGCGTCCTTTTTTTTTAGAAAATTGCTCCAAATGTGATGCGATAGAGCTGTGTTTTCTGAAAATGTGGGTGCAATATCCATGCACTTAGTCATAGCTTTTTTGAGGATATGTCTCCATTTTGCTGGCTTACGAACGTCGTTCTTCTACATGTCGTCACCCATCAGATATTTTTGCCTTTGCAGGAAGTCTATCAGATGAAGGAATTTTTCCCTCTGCTTTGCATGATTTGTTAAATCATTGTCATGGAATTAGCCCTTCCACTATCTTCTTGAATTGTTCAACTTACACGAAGTTTTTACAAAAGGTTTAGTCAGCTAGTGTTCTTTCTGTCTTCGCCTTTTCCAGACCGGCATGGTCGGAGTCCATTGTCTACAGCCGTTCATCCTCGCTATGTGGGTCATCGTAGTCGCATCAGCTCGAGTCTTCTAGAGTTGTACACCTCTTGAATGAGATTGCTCATTGGACTGGGATCATAGCAGCCCTGGTGAAAACGAACGCGTCGAAATGTTAGTGAGATTAAATTCTTTCTAACAAGCTAGTAGAGACCGAACAATCTAAAAAGGTAGCGATTATCAACGCCGAGGCTAAATGATGGTCAACTTTGAAAAATATTGATTCATTGTGTGGCGCAGTGGTCGGAGGCGCCCTGCAACACACACGTGGGATCGATTCCCGGGCCGACGGCACACTTTTCTCTCCGTCCCTCCAGGCTCCGTAATTTGGTACCAGGCTTGTCTAGGAGGATAGCAGTTACTGGTTCGATACATCGGTAGCCCACCGCAAGTTATTGTAAAGGCCAAATATGCATTCATTCACCTCAAAACGATGCTTAATGAAGTAGAATGCATGGCGCATCCCTCAGCGATTGGTGAGCGCCAACAGCTTTATCATTTTTATCTTTTTATTTATTGATTTATTCTGTTTAGTTTTGGTGATCTTTGGTACACACGAATTTGTGCGTTTGTGCATACATTTGTGCGAATGAACATCTCTTTCGAACCTTTGTTTCTTCGACTGTACCTCTGTTTTACCGTTGCCATAACCTGTATCACCTGTAGCCCCGTTGATCGTCGAGTGACTCGATCGGACGCCAGTAAATCTTCCATTTTTCCCTGTTTCGTGCAAAAGAGTAGCCCAGTGTGTTCTGCTCGCTCTAGTGACTCGTCGAACATCATATCTTTCATCTGGGCTCTTCGTGAAGAACTCTGACTAATGAGTCCGTGGTCTACCTGCAGCACGTTTGACATCCCGAGGAATCTAGTCACTAACGACTCTTGTCCATCGGTTGTCACTCATGTGCATTACGTCTCCGGCCCACCTTATCTTCGACTGTTTGGCATACAGAACGGTATCTGTGATTTTTGATCGTTGACGCAGGTCGGAGCTTCGGATCCCCTCCTTTACTTGTGCGAAACGGGATACTCCTAGCATCGTCCTTTCGGTTGCGCGTTCGAAAACGCTGAGTGATCTTTCATCCTGCTTACGCAGCGACCAGGTTTCTGACGCATACGTTAGAGTAGAAAGTACCGTTGAGTCAAAGAGGTGGGCATGGAGTCGGGTGTTTCCGGTTCTTTTCACTACATCCTCGTTGCTTTTGAAAGCTCCCAAGTCGCTCGTTTCCTCCTGCTCAGC